>JAPYYX010003252.1:0-11702 GCA_030522605.1 Cremastinae sp. B BG-2022a | reverse complement strand
CTTCGAAAGCTCTCCGACATACAAAAAAAAGGAAAATTTGGAAAAAAATTATTCGTCAAAAAAATGTAAATTGAGTATTAGAAATTATTAGAAAAAAATCTCAAAAATCTAAATCTAAATGAATATTTGAAGACGAGAATATATTCCAGAATACGATTTTGTTATTGGAGAAATGGAATAAAATTCCTCGATAAAAAAAATCTAACTCGTATGCAATCGGATTAATATTTTCGTTCTCTTCGAAAGCTCTCCGACATCCGATCGTAAACCAAGAAGATGAGATAATGCATTTTAATGCCTACCTACATGCGAGAATTCTTACAGTTGCACCTGACGAGATTCGAGACTCCGCGGGAAAACAAAAAAAAATGACGATCTACCGATTTTTATTATTTTCTGCCTTTCCTCCGAGTTGCACGATGTAATTTTGAGCTTCCTGTCTTTAAATCGCTCTGAAACCTTTATCGAACCAAATTCATTTTTTATCCTACAATTTAAAAAAAATGGAAGTCAGCAACAGCATATCGTGAATGCAGGACGAAAATTTATCAAAAATTTTTTACCACTTTCAAAAAAACTAAAAATTTGACTTGCACGTGCTCCAGAGTGATTTTTTCTTTTCTTTTCCGCTCTATTATTCTCTTGCGTGACCAATGACTGACTTTTGTTGAATTTCGCGGTTTCTCGTACACACAATCCAGATTAAATAAGATCACGAATTTTCGCGGTTTCGTCTCTCCGTATCTCGTTCCACTTTTGCAAATAATTATCCGAGCCTCTCGCTCCTGACGTTTTTCTTTTCTTTTCTAAGTTTTTACCTTTTCGCGTCTTTTCTTCATCGCAATCTCGAACTCTTCTATCCGTCCGACGGATTTTTTTGCTCGCAGTGTCCTTCAAGGAGCTTTGAACGGAACCGCGAGTTTTGTAATACGAGCACACTATATACGCACGAACGAATGAGAAAGAGCGAGAGACAGCCAAAGATTGTTTCACTGTCGCAACCAACAATTTTCTGAACTCGCGCATTATATCAACTTTTCCAATTCGTTCTGAGACCAATTCCGGATAATTCCTTATTTTCTGTAAGAACAAACTCTCGAATCGTTCCTTCCTTTTTTCCAATTTACGGATTAATTCGGAGTCACGGGTGTTTCGTAATTTCACGTCGATTGATCGTTTTATCAAGCGAGTAAAATGAGAAAACAATATATAAATCAAATTTTGTTATTAAAATAATTTGAAAAAAAATTACGATTGTACGTATAATTTTTTTTTTCAACGTTTCCGAATGGTCAGTATCGCGTGAACATATATTTTTATTTATTGCAAAAAGCATTCTCGACCGTACGTACGAGTGGCGTGAGAATGAGGCCGTTCTCAAGATTTCGCAATTAGCGGTCGGAAAATCTAAAAGACCCCCAGATTGTGTCACGTTAACTAAATAATCAAGATCGCGAGATAAAAAAATCAACAAATAGAAAAAAAACTCTTTCAGATACAAAATTATAAAACTTTTGATAAAAAGTGTGGGCGTTAAATTCGAGACGTACCGACTGTCGTGACTGCCCTTTGAAAACCAAAATAGCAAATTAATTGTATTTCAGTAAAATAATAATTTGTCGTGGATCAGGATAAAAAAGAGAATTAAATATCTGTCAAAGTCGAAAAAAAATGTGCATTAGATTTTTTCTCGAGATACGTGCGAACTTCATTTGGATGCAACGTGTTTTTCGAACGGGTGTATTTCGAACGAGAAAAAGAGAGGAAATGAGAAAGAAAGAAATAAAAGCCAAAGGTGCATCCCTCGGTGCGATTGGCGCGGTAGCGTGGCCAATCCGTAATTGACTCTCCACGCGCGCTCTCGTACTTTTCTCGTGTTCGTATTAAGCGCGCATTACGCACGCATTACGACTCCAGCTACTGTCGATCCGCGCTCTTACACGCACCGATAAAACGCAACATTTGCCAGCCTCTTATCCCTCATTTTTCTCGACAAATACCCTTTTTATTCTTCGACTTCATCTAGTCGAATATTCTTTTGTATACACGATGTAATTTTTGAATTTCAAAAAAAATATATCAATTAACGATAAAGGGTGAG
The DNA here is from genome assembly GCA_030522605.1 of Cremastinae sp. B BG-2022a. Taxonomy (NCBI): domain Eukaryota; kingdom Metazoa; phylum Arthropoda; class Insecta; order Hymenoptera; family Ichneumonidae; species Cremastinae sp. B BG-2022a. The sequence goes on along the minus strand of JAPYYX010003252.1, from coordinate 9,601 downwards.
TTTGAATTTGCGCTATTGAATACGCAGCTGAACACAATCTTAATATTTTATCAAATTTTCAAATAAACAATGGACGTCACAAATTTTTAATGAATTTTTATTGTTCGACTTCATCTAGTCGAATATTCTTTGTATATACGATGTAATTGTTGAATTAAAAAAAAATATATCAATCAACAATAAAGGGTGAGTTTTAATTTGCACTATTCAATACGCAGCTGAACACAATCTTGATATTTTATCAAATTTTCAAATAAACAATGGACGTCACAAATTTTTAATGAATTTTTTTTTATTAATTTATTTTTAACAAATAATTATTTGCATGAAATTGTCTGAGGACGATGAAGAAGGATTATTTCAATTGACTTTCTCCCTTTGTCACGGGGGATCGTAAAAATTGTACGGTTCACAATTCTCGCGCAATAAAGCGTTAAACAATGATAATTAGAATTACGACACGAGGACAATCATGGCCGCGGCGAACTATTAAAACAGCCCGCACATTTCAACGTGTGAGTCGGTGCGGGAGAAAGAGAAAGAGAGAGAGAAAGAAAAAGACAAAGAGGGGAAAGGATCGTGGCACGAGTGAGCTCACTTCTCCAAGTTTTGTATATCGGAGCTCGTCGCGACCTCCGAGGTTAATTGGATAATGTAATTGTCCGGTAATTACTCGAATTACCAGAGCTCCTAACCTCTGGCTCCGGCCTCTGTATCAAAACCTCGCAACATATAGTTATGTATATATTTTTACCACTTTTCTTTTTCAACTTTTTCTCTCGTCGGTGCGTTTTACCTCATTTCCTTCAATACTGGAACTTGAAAAAGATTGCGAGATACAATTATATTGGAAATTTTATATTGAAAATTAATATCTAGAAATATTTTTTTTTTATTTTCCAATACTTGATGTGTGGAAATTTAGAAAATTTATTCAAAAGATTCATTCAGTCATCGAGTATGAAACAGGATTCATCGAAATTGTAGAATGGAAAATGTAATTAAAGGAATGCATATTTCCTCTGCACAGTCATCTTTTCGATCGGATCAACGCGATTTTCTCGTTAACGTTTCACGCTGAGCGTTCGACTCGCTTTTTGCTCATGATAAAAAAAACGATATAGTTCCATCAAACAGAAGCGCGAAAAGAAATTTCGCTCGATCACTTCATTCCCACGATTTATTTAATCTCTTTTTTTCTTAATCAAACCGAACAATAAGAGGCAATTTTGAAGCAATTAAAATTCTTCTCGCGTTGCACCGTTAATCTTTTTTCAGATTTAAACCGATTTAAAAGAAAGGGAAAAAATTGATGATTTTTTAGAGAAAAAACCGAGTAGAAAAAAAGAGGTGAAAAAAGCGGAGATGAAAAAAAAATAAGTGAAAAAAATCGTGGGTGACTGTACAATTTTTCGTATGTACAGCGCGAGGTTAATAAAAAGGAAAAATCGTCGAGAAACAAAAGAGGAGTCTTTGATGGAGGCTGGAATGATTTTCGTTCGGTAGCTCGGAAATCGTTTCTTCACTATCTAAATTAGATCTGGAGCTAACACGAACGTGTGCCCAATTATCGAAAGAACCAATAGACGCAAAATTCATCTCATAACCTTGCCAACACGTATAAAACATGACGTAAAAAAAATGTAACGAAAAAAAAAATCAAAGCACATTTTTATACACGAAGTCTCGAGTCGAGCAGATCGATCGATAGGACGAAAAAAATGCAAGATCCATCCCGCGAGTTTCTCACTCGAAATCAACGATGGAATATTAAATATTAATTCGACCTGGTAGAATTTAATTATCGCTGGTGTGTTATCAGTGAATATACAAAATAATCGGTCGCTTTTGCAATGAATCTGATACGGGAAAGCGTACGCACGAACTTGATCCTTCGATGAAAACATCACGGATATTTCCACTTGGATATTCGAAAAGAAAAAAAAAATGTGAAAAAATTAAAAGCGAAAAAAGGGGCGATAAAAATTCATTTCTTACTTTATGGGAATGAGAACTCGCTCTCTTTCGACTCGTGCGAACGATAAGTATCGGAGCGTAATTAATATTTTCGCAAACTAGACTTCGTGATCTAATCGCTTTTAAAATAAAAAGGGATCGAAATAAAAAAGCGAATTCCCGTCCGGTGTGTTTCTTATCAAAGAGCGTAAACACGGACACGCTCGATCGATCTGGGAGGCTTTGGAAAAAAAAATGAATTAAAAGAATAAAAAATGAAAGCTTCCTGCACGATCGCGATCTCAAAAATTTGCGTATCAGCGGGAGAATTGTATCGAAACGGACGATATTAGATAAGTGAGAAAAGAGTCGTGTTCTCGGAGAGCTCGAAACGATCGTAGAAAATTCAATTAGCGAGATATTTAAATGAGAAACTCGAAAAAAGGGGAGAAAAAAAATAAAACCCGTTTTACAGTTCTTTGATACAAAGTGGACACGATCGATCGTTCGTTAGAATTGATTTATCGGGAATGGTCGGATCTCAAGATTTTTCCTCGCACGTTTGATAAAACGGGGAATTTCGAAAAATCAGGAAAATCGATAATCACGAAGAACATATTGAGAGTTTTTTTTCGCACGTTTGCAAAATTTCGAAAAATCGTCACGAAAATTCAATATTCGCAGGGGAACGATAAAAAAATAATAAAGCGGGATTTTAATGATGTAATGTGAAAAAATAGTGTGTTGCTGAGTACAAGGAGTAATAAGACATTTAATATCCTCCGGAATGCAAATTCAAGCGTCCCGTGTGTGCGTTAACGCTGGCCGCATAATTGTCCGGTGCGCGTAATAAACGGGGAAAAGTCCGACGGGATCGTCATACACGAATTTCTCGTCCGTCGTGACGATAACGACTAATTGCCAAATGAAATTATCCGATAGGGCCTTCGCGGCCGTTTAGCCAGTTTCATGGTGATTCCGAGTACCAGCGACGAGTCGGGAACAAAAAGTCGAGAAAACAGCGACGTTTTCAGGAAAGAAAAAAAGAATGAAAAAAAAAACAAAAAAAGCGAAACGAGCATCAAGGAACTTGCGTTAAAAATCATTATCGTTAATGTATGAAAGTTTAATACGCTGATTACGGGAATGAGAGAGCGAGTTTATGGGCCCCTTCGAGCCTAACCGAGAGAATTCTCTTCGTGTTCGTATAAATTATACATTATATAAACATTTTTACGCGCGCGCCTACGAGAGGAATCATTCCACGAAAAAGCATGTGATTTTCCATTGGATAGCGTATCCCAAACATTTTCCTCATTTTATCAAAAATAAGAAACCAAAAAATTTGACCCGATAAAAGTTGGAAATGTAAATTCCGAAAAAAATGAGCTGAGAATTCAAAAGCGAAATTACCTTAAATGTCCATTAATAATAAAATCACGCGCAAATATTAATTCATTTTTTATTTATCGATAAATTGGTACTAAAGTCTGTGGTATTCACAGATATTTAAATTGACCAGATTGAAATTATGTCTCTTTACATTTGTAAATAAATTCGCGACGAAAAACTTGTTTTTCTCCTCGTTAATAAATAGACTTGAAAATAAAATAGGCGTGTAAAAAAGTGTTTAAATTGACCAATTTAGTCAATTTAAAATAGAAATTGTTTCTCTCTCCATTTTCTCTGCGTTTGTAAATCGCGAATGCAAATTGTTGTCTTCCATTCGTGAATGAATCGACACTGGAAAATAAAGAGAGGGCAAAAAATGGAAAAACTGATCGACTCTAATTTTTCTTCTCCATTTGTTAATTAATCGAGTCTATAAGAATGAAACGAGTGTGAAGGAACGGAGGTTGACGATTCACGAGTGGTGGATTTTATAAATTCATATTCCCGGTCGAGTGTGCGTGAAGTACGCATCGGTTATGATTGTGGAAGCGAGGCCACGAGACCGGACCTATTACGAGCGATTACACCGCTATTAGTTACCTACCGGGTGTTCCCTGAGCTCCGAAACGAAAGAGACTGTATAAAGCACGAGACGGAGTGAGAGAGAGAACAAAGGAAAAAGGAGCAAAATAAACAACGCAGGAAGAAGACTATAAAAAAATAATAAAAATAGGAAAAAAATGAGCAATTTCGTGCACACTCATTGACGGTCGATTATTATCCTGGTGCGATGGCAAGTTCTCGGAGATGCGAATTAAAAAATAAATGGACTTGAAAAATTAATTTCAAAAAATTGGTTAAATTCATTGAGGATTAAAAACAAATCTTTTTGTTCGAATTTCAACTTGACAGAATAAGAAGCATCAGCTGTTCAAAATATCGCATTTGGCGGCGAAAAGAAAAAATCAAGAAAAGAGAAAAGAAGAAGAACGAGTCTCGAAAGATGTCAGTCTGTGAGTGTCCGATAACGAAAAATACCAAGCATTAAATATTATCGGTGTCCTTGGCTGCTAAAGAGCCTCTTTTTTCTCTCCTTTTTTTCTTCAGGTAAAACCGACGTCTCCGTCTCTATCTCGTCTAGACTCGGAGACATTCAGTAGAGAGGTGAAAGAGGGAAAAAAGAAAAGCACGTGGTTGAACACTGACGTGATCGGTAAAAGCCAGAAAATGTTTTTGGCCATCCCTACTGAGTTTTTTTGAATACTCACTATCAGTTATAAAATTATAACAGTTTGGGAATAATTGCACAGATAAACCCTACATAAACAATAATAAATAAAAATTGCCACAAAAATACGCACCGGGTGAAAACGTCAGGATAATGAGTCCTGGAGAACGCTTTTTCGAGTTCCTCAAGCTGGAAGCTCGTAAAGGTCGTTCGGTATCTCCGTTGTTTTCGTTTCGGTGCGAAATCGTCGGTCTCTGCCTCGGATTCGGGGCTGGTTGGCGCAGCTCGCGGATGAGCCCCCTCATCTTCCGGCCTGACGTCTTCCGTCGAGATTCCCATTTGACTCGACTGGTTCGAGATTTGCAAGCTCTGCTGGTGCGCTTGCTGCTGATGGTGGTGATGGTGACTCAACTGACTCACGCTCGAACCGCTCGTACTGCTCGCGGGACTCGTCTGGGAGACGGCCTCGCTGCTGCCTCGCCCAGAATTGTCTATAAAACGGAAAGAGAAATACACTAAGAACGTGAGAATGAAAAAATTGTCCAGCAACTGAAATTTTACGTCTTATCGTATAATTAAAAAAGTAATTGTGAAAAAATTAGCCAATAAATAAAATAATTGAGGAATGATGAAAAGAATTTCTCGGAAACGAACCGGAAAAGCTGTGCGGTTTGCCTATGGTTTCCGCTCGAATTCCTACGCGATTGCCGCTATGCGCTGTACTTTTTCGGGAATCCCAGAACCGCGATATATTTCCAAATCCTAACCATAGCTAATTTTCTGTCGGAAGTACATTAACCGAAACGTTTGGATTCGTCTTTTACGCGATTTACTGTGCTCTTCAATTATATACTATTTTATTATTCTTTCAAGTCATACAACAGTCTCAAGTAGCTTTACGATTAATTACAAATCTGTCGGCAGGTATATTAAAAAAAGAAACTTGACTGACGGTAACGAAGTACTTTATTCATGAAATCACGATCCAGAAATAATCACAAATTACAATGTTCTCTCCTCTTTTCCTCCTTTTTTCATTCGAAAGCACTTTTTTCCATTGCGTAACAACGTATATAGACTGCGATACGAGTGGCAATGTAATTTAATTATTTTTTAATGAAAACGTAATAAGGCAAAAAGCACCGAATGAGGAATGAGCTTGATTTCATTCATTTTTAATATATTTACGAATCTCATGGCGAAGAAAATTTCACCACGAGATTAAAAAATGAACGAAAAAGTAGAGTAATTATTCAATTAGGAATGTTATGCAATTAAACGGTAATCACAGTTAATCGAATGCTATTCATTGATAATGATCTTTTTACCAACAAATATCCGCTCTGCGAATGAAAAAATGGAGTAAATAAAAAAATAGAGTTGTGACGAAAATTAGATTCGAAAGAGATGCGGTTTAATAATCATATTACTAACAAGTGTTCGCTGCTGTGCGAGCTACGATGGCAAAGAAGAATGAAGAAGAAAAGAGAGAAAGAGAAGAAAAAAAGAACACATCAAGATTCGATCGGTTCTCTCGGCGCGGCAACGCTTTTAATCGACTCGATTTATCGGAAATGAGCTTATAATGCAGCCAGGTAGCCAGGGGTGTGTAATGCGAACGATAATGCAGGATAACCTCTGCCACGATTTTTGTTCGTCTTTTAAATCGTATAGAGGCGATCCCGACTTTATCAGAAGGCTTCCCGTGCACGGAGGAGGGCTCTTCATGAGCGCGGGCTCACTCGGAGTGCGTAAAACGCGAGAAGGTCTGGATGGTAGCTTCGCAACGCCATAATAGCATTAAATGGTACCTAAGTCCCGAGGTGCCTCTTAAAATCCAGCCTGACTTCCATCTCCGCAATATGCGATACATATTTCCGCGGACTTGAAAAGAAAGAGAGAAAAAAGGGTTGAAAAATAATAAAGAAAAAGGAATAAAAATGATAAATAAAAAGAAAAGAAATACGGGAGAACCCGTAAACGCCGGGATTTATATACACGTGAATTTCTGGTATCGGGAAACACGTCTCGTTCGTTATTAACTGAAAATTACCGAAACCGAAATCTAATTCGCGTAAACACCGTAATTTCACGGGAGCGAAGATCCCTCGAGCCTTCTCCAAAGTACATACGTATATGCGTATCTTTTCATGCTCAGGTATAAGCGAAAAAATGCATTCGAGAACCTGATCCTTCTCTCTCCCGGACGAGAACCTTCTTATTTTCCTCGCGGAATATTCTCTTCTTCGCCTCTCTTTTGGCTGCTCAGAAATATTTGTTTCGAAAGAAAAATTAATCAAGCATCGTGAGGAGGCTCGTTATTTTTTTCGACGTCATCGCGTCACTTCAAAGATTTTGTAGTTAATCCTCATTTTTTATTACTAAACAATTAAGCTTTACATATTAATATGTTATGGTAGTTCAAATAAAATTCAGGACGAATTACATTGATGAAAAATAATTGTTCAACTTATATTCTGGAGCTGTTCATTTTTATAATAGGAATTAAAATTGCTGATATCAGTTTTCAAATTGATTATTTATAGTGAATGCAAAATAAAAAATGAACGTTGTTATTTTCAATAAAAAATTAATCGCTGCATTATGTTTTATTTTTCTGAGATTTTGATCTTCATCGTCGTAAGAAATTATCTAAACTCGAATGAGGGGATCGCGATGTTCTCCCGTATTTCCCAAGCCAATTACGCAATTTATATGAAATTCACTCTTGTATCAATTAACCTCACGTGTATACGCGTCCGAGAGGAGAGGGATCGAGGAATGAAATTGCGCGATTTTTTCCTCTCCTCATCCGCGTCTCGTTAATGAATTACGTTTGACGCTGATTTTTCCCAGCGTCGTAAATTTCATATCTCCACAAAATCGTTTTTTCATTGGGGAATTTTGAAGTAAATTGCGATTATAATTATTCGCGTGCACAAATTTGTATCGATTCAACCAGGTCGTTTAATATTTTTTATATTCAATTTATAAAAAAAATTTTTATAACAGCAATTTCGATATTATTGGTCCTGTGTGATAAAGACTAAAATTTTCTGCCTAGCTATATATTTTTTATCCGTTGCACGAACGATCGATCTCGCGATCATAATCCCGCGGTTCACATGTTACGATATAATTCCCGCGAATTGCATTAGGACTTTACGATCCCGCAATCTCGTCGCAACGGTGAATAAAAGCCGAGAGATTAGTACGCGCTGGTACTCGATTTACGAACGCGCTAATTAACGCAGAACGATAAACTAATTAACCAACTCGTTCAATCGTCCACCATTCAAGTAATGACCTACATATAATTAGACACACATTTCATTTCTAGCATCTAATATTTTAAAAAACTCGCAGAAATAATTAAATTCACGACCAAAATTGAAGCGATGGGTCGTGAGTTCAACCACTTTTAAACCAATGACAAAAATTATGCACGATAAAATGTATTTTCAAAAGCTCCAAATTGGGTCATTCCATGTACTATAAATTTTTAAATTTATGTATCTTCATCTCATAAAATGAAACAAATTTTCCAAAAATGTTGTCCTAAAAAAAGGCCACGTCATTATCATTAAAACGATGAAGTGTAACAGAAAAACGTGTCTCCGAGGACATAAATATATACGGTGTGTGTAACTCAAGTCCGAGAAAGCGATTTCGCGTGAATCATACTTGCAAATTCATTCGCGAGGGGAGAGATGCACGCGGACCGCGAGAGAGGCTAATAGACGCATCAATGCATCTCATGACAAGAAGTAAATATATCAAGGTGTACGCGCATCGAGTCTCTTAAAAATTCAATGTGTACCAACACAAGCATTTATATGTATATTTATATATTTATAAGTATACATAAATATACATAAATAGCGGCAATTCCGATGAGGAGGACGAATTGGCTCGGGTAGAGAGTAATTACGAATTATCAGGGATTCTTTCGAGTCCCTCTTTTTTCGTCATAACGCAGCGCCGTACGAGAGATTATTGCTGGAGAAAATACATGCGCGAAGATAACGAGTAAATTTTTAAAGAGAATTCACAAAAATAATAAAAAATAACATATGTGATTATTTCGATGCACATTATTTTATTGAAGGATATGAATAAAAATTGATTTGATAAACCCGAAGGATAAAATCATTAGATCATTTCTAGAGAATAGTAAAATTTAATGTTACATGAAATATTTTTATCGCGAGATTTCGTTATGAAAAAAATATTCGTAAGTATTTTTATCGAGACTGATTATTTTTTACGATAAATTCGATCGATATTTACGAGTCATTTTTGCCAAGAAAAATTCTGGTAGCGTACTTTCCCGGACGACAACATTTTTTTACATATGCATATGGGCGTTATGGTGAATTATACCAAAAGTGGGCAGCTTCCGGTCGATGCTCCTCGTGTATTCCGTTTACACGTGCCCTGTATACATGAGAGAGAGCCGTACGCGAAGCGAACTCCGCCTTTATCGCTCGATTTACAAGATACTTATTGTACACGTTGTAGCGATCGCTTTTTTATCTCATCTTGATCAAGAAAAAGCGCGAGAGAGAGGAGAGAAAGAGCGAAGCAGCTCTTTCCCTCCTGTGCGAAGGTCTACGATTTCTCAGGCGAGCCAGCCATTTTACGTTAAATATTCATGAATTGTTATTATGATTTATGGCTCATATACGCGTGTAGTTCTCTTGATACAAATTAGTCGAAGTGTTCCTCGGCAAAAGCGAGTTTTATCCGCGATTTTTCTACTTTTTTTCCTCGCGCCAATCCCACACGATTTTCTTCTCACTTTTCCACCGGCGCACGAGGAAATCGCACAATTTCTTCACGTGAACAAATTAACCTGGAAATTGTGCCGGATTTAATTATTAAGCGCAGGAAAACGCGAGGGTAACTAATTTAATTGAAGGTTCGAATTAAGGTGGCTGTCTAGTGACAATGTTAGTCAAAATCACAACTAGAAAAAATATATAGAATTTTTGACAATTTTCATCAAATACTTACATCTAAATT
>JAPYYX010003251.1:0-22490 GCA_030522605.1 Cremastinae sp. B BG-2022a | reverse complement strand
TATGTCACGATGGATTCTTCAACTAGAATGTATTTTGAAATAAAACTATGAAGGAAATCATTTTTCTCCAACGTTAAATAGGTCTCGGTCTGAGAGGGTGAAGGGCAGAAAGACAGGACTCCCATCATGAAAGCTTCTATATTCCCAAACATAAAGCGATGGTCTTTTCGAACTCTACGCGAATCGCTATTATGCGTTTATGGAACACACTTCCAATGACATGACCGAAACTCAATGTTCGAAGACCTTCAAGACAAAGCTTTTGGAGTTCCTAATCGATAGAGAAAATGCTGTGGTCGTGGAATAAACGACACAATTCAGATAAAAATTGAAACTGAACTATGTCAAGTGTTAATCTGTCCAGCTGTAGACGACGAATATGATCGCAAATCATTGTAAATTTGAATTTTTTGGAAATAATGTTTGTAAATATGAATTGTCATCCATGTTATCATTGTAACATTTGCATCTTTACTTGTTGGCCCATTATCCGCTAGGATATTAATAAAAAATCTATCTATCTTCGGAATTCATTACCCTTTATGATACAGAATATATTGGACTTTGATACGCAACCCGTAAAAAAAGAAGCAAAATGTCAAAAAGGGGACGATGTACATTTTGTTGTTCAAATGACAGAAAAGTTTTATACCCATATTGCAATGCGGAAACCCGATTTGCGAAGAGCATCGTTTGAATATATGTTATCTCTGCTCTAACTGTTGCGCGAAAAACAGTTTTTTTTTTTCATTTCTTCACATATTCTTTTTTGTGATAATATTTCTTGAATAAAAATTTTATTTTGTTACATTGGAGATGCTGATTGACTTTTTTAATGACATTCTCAATTTTCGAATCAAATCCCCGTCGGACGTACAGAGATGCTGAATTATTTATGCAAGAGTATACAAATGAGTTCAAAATTTAAATAACATAATCCGTACGATTTTCGGCAGTGCATACATATTTGTCCATCAATTGTTTTGCTCGTGTCAGGAATTGGTTTCCAAAAAATGCTCCAAGTAACATATTAGAATATCGTAAAATTTTTCAATAATGATACACGCGATCGAATTTTATAAAACGCATTATTCTGCATGGGAGAAAACTGAATGTTCTCGATCCGTAACGGCGTTGAATCCGGGAGAATATAAATTTGAAATAGACTCAGGAGCAATGAAAATACTCTGGGTAATGGGAAAGCTGCATTGGCTCGAGTGAAAGAAAGAAATTCACGACGTTTTCGAGTCTTTATCAGGCTAACTCGTTGCCATTTTGTACGTAATATTATATTATCTTCATCGGGCAACAACAAAAAGTTCGACACGCCTTTTTCTCTTCTCTCTTCCCGATCTTCTAAACGATGAAAACAAAGTTTCCCTCTTGGACGACTTTCAAGTCTCTGCACTTACATGCCAGGCAGAAACTTCTTTCGATGTATGCACTCCACTCCACTGACACTTTTGCTTTACTCCACATTCTGTGCACTTTTTCCATCTTCAAATCTTTTGTAGACTTTTTTTTCTACCTCTATTTCTATTTTCTTATGATTATTTCTTCTTTGGATACTTCTTCTCTGCAACTTTCTCAATGCTGGCTTAAATGGTTGGAAGCTTGCATTGTTTAAAGAAACATATCTTTTTAAACATCTTGGAATATAATTTCCCAATAAAGAAAATCAACAATGATCACTCTTAGCTAGACTAATTATTACCTATCTCCTAGAATAATGTGATCAAAGTTGTTCGATACTGGTTGGTTCACGATTGTAGGAAAATTGGTTTAGAGACAATTCGAGCGGAATGTTATTTGTTCGGCTTTCTAGTCATCTGTATCCTTCAATAATGAATCATTAGTAGGAAGCTAATTATGCAATTTTGCGTGAGCATGCATAATATAAGAGGCGGAATAGATAGAACGCACGAATAAGTAGAATCGATCACTTTAGCATTATCGTATCTTGGTATTATTACTAATTACAAATGCATCGAACATGTCACACGTTCATTTTAATTGATAAATTTATGCGAAGGGGGTAATGGAGAAAGATGAAGAGCAAATTTTCTCGATGACAGGAATTTTCAATGTTTTCCCACAAAATTCCAATCGGCGCATCGCTACGGCGTATCGAGTGTCGTATCGGCTTGCTCCGATTATCGCAACACGAGCCCCACACGAAATTCTATACTATACGCCAGTGGGAAAATTTGATTTAGTGACACACGAGAAAAAAAGGACGATAATTGAGTGCCCTCGTGTACAATGTTCACCTCTTTCTCTCTTTACCTCTTTTTCCCTCGAAAGGCATTAAAACGCTGCGTCCAGCCATTCGTAACACTTCCGCGCACTTTATTGCATCGTGCTGTGTCGCCGAGTGCATTTGCTCTGCCGACAATGTACAAAACGCAACATATACTCACACGCACCATCCCCTGAACATTTTTCCTTTCTTCTTTTTTTTATCTTTTTCGCGTATTTTTTCGTTTTCACCGTTATACGCGTAATATACATGGTTTTATAAACCAGCTGCTGTTGCCGCTGAAATTAAATTTTTCGACGTATAATATCGGCTGGCCCGGCCGTGGAATATTCGCGAGCCTCGTGTCACGCGAAAGTCAGCTACTACCATGAATTTATGAAATGCTCTACTGGGTTACAACCAGATATTATTGTTTCCGAAGTTAAATAATTAACATCATTTGCTTCAACGTTCTCTTATTTTGGGTGTCAGTTTTGAAAACAATCAAATAACCTCATCACACGTAATACATTTTTTCGAAAGTTATAACAAATTGTTCAACTCGATTGACAAGCTGCATATAAGTTATCAATATTATCAGATCATTTACAATGTTGTCAGTATTCAATAGAATATACAAAAAAGTTCTTATACAATATATACAGAAAAATAATTATACTAACTATATAGAATAACTCTTTGAATGATTTTTGGTTGAGTGCAAATCCCTAGTATTGCATTCTCGTCTTAGGAACAAAGTGTAGTGATGTAAGAGTTGATTGCTGTCAAGATTATACCGGATACATTATATGTGTGGGGCCAAACCGCAAAGTTTGAAGTTAAGCCGGTTTTGGGGGCTGCGCTTGGAGTAAGAGAGAGAAAGAGAGGTGGAAAGATCGAGATAGCATGATCCACGCTTGGATGCCGAATCGCTGGAGGGTTCGACTTTGTAACGACATTACGTGCAAACTTGACGGGATGCTTGGAGCTTCGAGACTCATCTTCCTCCGTGAGCTCTCGATGGATAAACGTGTGCTCCGCGAAGGAGCGTGTAATAAGTTGGAAACTACCCTGATCTCTCAACTTGCATCCTTATTCTCTCTGACATGGATTCACTGTTTTGCAGCGTTCGCGTGATTCTCTATGTATACACGAATGGACAAAAACGGACAATAAAAGATATACCTCTAGAAACATGGACTTTCATCGACTGTGAAGTTTACTACCAATATATTGGACTGCAATTTTACGGCCTTTGTCTCTTTTCATGGAATCTGTTACGTTACTACAGAAACTACGGACGTATGACGGATTTATGCGATTGAGTATTTTTTACATCTCACTTATCATGGAAATATAGAATCTTTCTTCCAGCAATATAAATTTGTTGCATCGTAAAAAATATAATTTTCGAAATTTTTACTATTTATCTTCACAAACTCAAGTGCCGTGTTTAAGAAAATGTAAAAACTGAGCGGCAGAAAATTTTCAGCATAACAAAATTAATACTAAAAAGTACAATAGCTACTTGTATTGGACTGTGCACAGAATTTGCGACAAGTTAGTCTAGCTCGTAAAACAGCGACTTTCCAAGCTGTATAATTTACACGTTGGTACACCTACACATTGAAGCGAGAAAGACACGCATTATTCTCCGATCGATAGCGATACGCGTACAGGGTGTCCCAGAACTAGATAGACAGTAGTTGAAAATAATAACGTCTTTGATATATCTTTAAAGAACTTTTATATTCAAAGTGGCTTTAGTGACATATATCTTTTTAGGCACAAATCAATTCAAAGTGTGCAATTGGCGTGACTGTAACCTTGTTTTTGTGTTCTACTTGCAAATATTCTTAAGTTAAATCTACAATAAGTATTCGAGGTGTCGATACCACAAATGCTTGAATAGTTTTTAACTTACAATTAGAATTTTTACGACTTAGGAAACGGCGTGAATGGTTCAATTTCTGGCGTCCACTTTTAGGACACCATATGCAGAGGGACCATCCTTCGAGGATATCTTGACTGTGGCCTCGCGGGAAAACCTCGCCGCCCGGTTACAATGCCGTTGTCTCCGGAGAATCTGCCGACCTGATTCAGAGAATATCGATCATCATCTTTGCATACAGACGAACTTCCTTATACAGAACTATTTCAACCAATACCTCACGATGTATATTTTCTACTTTATATCGGTTACAATAACTGGAAAGGGTCCGTACTTTAACTACAGGAACATACAGACTGAGAACATGGCAATGATGCAATCACGTTTTCGAGAACTCAAGACAAATTCGCTAAGGGATTCCTTCAGACGTGTCGGCGACGTTTGAGTGTAGAGCTTTGGAAAGACGTAAGACGTATTCTGAATTTGATGGACAGATATATATATCAGTACCGAAATCTTAAAACGGAAAATCTTTGGCGAAAATGATTCTAGTAGGATGAAATGGAATTATTTCTAATAATGAAATTTGGTTGGAAGCTTATCGTCGTCAAAATGGCTGATGGGGTGGAAAAACGTAAAGTTTTGTTGGATTTTCTCCTAGTTTATGGGACACGTATTTTTTGCTCGGCACAAACGAGGACGTTTTGAGAGATTGTAATACCGAGAACGAGATACGTGAATCTCTCGTCTCTTTTTCTCGTTCGTTTTCCGTTTTTTGCTGGTCTTTGTCCCAGGCACTTTCCGCCGTGGAACATTTCAAATTGTCTTTCTCGGCCGGGATGCGCACTGGAAGAGGTTACTCTTTTATTGCTCCTCTATCGAGGCTCTCCCGCTCCTTCTACTCTCGTCTCGAGCAAGTTGACGGTAATACATTTATGAGACGAGCATTAAACCCCCGTCAACGGTCGTTCGCAACTTTCTTACTGCATCGACAAGAATGAATGCATCGGACTTGCGACATAGAGCTTTTCCTTTCTCTCTTTTTCCGCTTCCATCTCTTTCTGATATTAGTAACTGACAGTATAAAAGATTGATGGCTGCACGCGTGTTAAAATCCACCTAAAACAAAGAATGAAGAGCTATAAAAATGAAACTCAATTTTTATTCTTATAGTTCTTTAGAATTGGATCTTTAGGTCGAAATAAACCTAAATTTTTTTATTAAGTGGAAAGTACAAGATTTATCTGTTAGGACAAGGGCATTTTGAGCTTATCACTGTATATATTCGTAACTGTAAAGGTTCAATGAATCCGCTCGTACTGAAATCAACTTATAGCATGCTACGAAACAACAAAGCTCTGATCATGTTCTCAAATTTTTATATACAATCCAATTGTTCGGTCTCAATAAGCACAATGTGATTTATCATTGAAAAATGATATTTCATTTTTCATTTCATTCACGAAAAATGCTTTCCAAATCACCAGTTCCAAAATTGGAATTCAATTTTTTTCATGTCAAAGAAAAAAATTGGTCGGGGAAACGAGAGTGTGTGATGAGCTGTGTCAACGGGTTCATCAATTGTATATACGTATCACGTATATATCGAACGTCCCGATTCCCAAAGGGCAAATAATCTGCTCGCACTAACTCGATATTAAACATTATCAAGGGGTTGTTGGCTCTGTTCGCGATGATATTACACCGCTGTATTAGTTCTCGAGCTCTTTTCTTTTGTATCGCATTACCCACGAAATGTGGATCAAAACGTGAATGCAAACAGACGAATGCAAATGGATCGTTTCGTATCGTCCTCGCAATTTTGTATTTTCTCTTACCGGGAAAGCATCGTTGCAGCTTGTCAAGCGCACAAATTTAAGCGGAAAAACGAATCTCATTTAATCGCAAAACGAGATAAAAATGTATCCTCTCGTACCGACTCTAAAACTATTTCGATATTCATTATTTATGATCGAGAGCATTTTATTAATCTTTTTCATAAACTCTCGATCTCTGATATCTCTCCACATCAGAGATTGAATGAAATGGCAAAGCGAACTCTGATATGCAATATTTAAAAATTCTTTAGCATCTTTCAATTAAAAAAACAAACAATTAGGGTTACATTTATGAAAATTTTATCGATTACCAATTAGCGAGTAGTTTCTTCCTGAAGTGGAAAAAGCCAAGAGAGATTCAAGGCGAAGCAGGTGTGTATTTATAATCGGGAAATTCCGAGAAGAAGTTGGAGTTGAGTAACGAGAATAAGTGAGCGGTAGTGGGTAAAGGGATAAATTGAGAAGAGTTTAATGGTGGAATGAGGAGAAGGTAGCGAGAAGTCTCGTCGCGGGTAATTCCCGTCCCTTTTTTTGTGCCGTCTTCTATTCTTTATTTCATTGGATCTTTTTATCACTCGTTCCTTTTCCTCGCTGACCTCCGCCTTGTGACCTATTTCCGACGAATTATATACCTATATGTATATGACCTTCCAACCGGTCTTCCTCTCATCGTGTCGCTATAACTCTATATGTATATTCATTTCTTCTCTATTTCCCTCTCTCTCACTCTCTTACTTTTTCCTCCTCTTCTTCGCTCGCTTTTCACGCGAATGTACCAGAAGCTACGGCTTTTCTCGACTCTCGTTATCCTTCCGGTACTCCGCATCTCAGACGTCTCTCCCGTTCATGCCAGTCAGCAAACGAGCTCTCCCCAAAAGCCACACGTTCCTCGACGCGATGAGAGCCATAAAAACGGCCGACTCCGCTGGAACTTCGTCCGGAACGCGCCTCGCGAGCACGAGGAATTTTAAATGTCGCTTTTTCACTCTTCGCATATATTTCTCCAATAAAAAAGCAGATGGGAAAATAATAGCACAAATTATATTACAAAAAATGATTGAATCCGAAATGGTTCATGAAATTTCGATTACCCTCGAAGGGGCAATGAATTGTTTTTATTTATTTATCATTAATTGAAAAAATTGTGAAAGTGCACTTCAAGAGAAACGTAGAACGGAAAAAAGTACGAGCATAGTTAAAATAGCGCCACTCCAGCCGTCACGGGTAAAGAGTCGACGAGAGAAGAAGTGAACTCGAGTAAAGGGAGCAGGAGTTGGACGTGTGCCGAATGTGTAACCGGGGCAGGGGGGAGCGCGAGATGTTGCTTATTATGGTGGCGCGTTTACGAAGCCATTAATAATAAGCGCTATTCCGCATCTCTCGCACTTTCTTGGCCCGGTCGTTTCCGCGCTTGCTCTTGGCACCGCGAAACTCCAGTAATTTCTGTCATGCCGGATTAACCCTCAGCCCGCTCCGTTTCCTTCCACAATACAAGTGAGAGAAAGCCAGGACGAGCCCGCGACGATGAGAAACAATGCCGGAGCTCAGCGGCGTTGCCTTCATCAATTTTCTTCCACTGTGTACCCGATTATCATATCTCGTGTATGCATGCAAATATCATAACCCGCCGGCTATGTACCTGTTCATTAAATCTTTACTGTACTGTTGGATGGAATATCATGAATATTGCCCAACTGCCTCATATTTTCCGCAAATAAATTCGCAACAAATCTCTATCGATCTATTCTCATGTTGACGAATTTAATCCGTACACGCATTTGTGTAATTATCATAATTTCTCTTTGTATAAATCGTTTACAAGTTTTGTTTACGTTTTGTACAATATTAGACTTTTGAATGCAATGGGATTAGAGCACGATATAAAAACATTTCTACTTCTTTATAGAAATAGGTTGCTGGGCTTTCTATATCGCATATCGATCAGCTTCAAATAACAGATGAGAAAATAGCATTGAGTCTTTTGAATGAAACAAAATCAAGGAAGAATCATCGATACATTGTACATAGACACATGACAAATGCGATTATTATACATGTGTCGCGGCGCCGAGTATTTCAGAGAAAATTCATCAAGCCATAAAAAAGGGTCTCCCCAAAATTTCTTATTTTAATCCAAAATCAAATTTCGTCTTTATCCTTTTTATTTCCAATCTTTCAGTGCCGTGTCATAAAAGGCTTAAAAACAAAAATTTCTCCGTACCCGGGACTTTCCGAGCAATCATTTTAATCCGAAACATTTGGCGTGCACATTTTTTAGTACTTCAGGGTTTTTCAGAAAACGTGCGTTTTTCGAAATTATTACCAGGGTTCCGCCTTTTCCACGCCCGCTACATTTGTAAACCAATCAGAATATACTTCATCCCTACCATCAAAAAATTGTTTTGTAAATCCTTTATAAGACCGTACACGACAAACTTGTAAGACTTCTGTGAAAAATATTCTGTCAAGACATCTTTACTAAAGTACAGTCCACTGAGCAACAAAACTTCATCGTGAAATAATCCATCACCTTCATCACATCTTCCTATTAAAAATTTACAATCACCCAATAGTGTTTTAATTAGCAAGATTGGGACAAAAAGCAGAATCACGCTCCATCGAAAATACGTGATTCTCACCAATATAAATAGAGTTCCTCTTTCGAGAACAAAATTTAAACGCATTTAAGGTAGTTCTGTCATTTTTTCGTTTTCTTAGGATTTTGTTTAAATTTTGCACAAAGATAAACTAAGGACGAATTTTTGGATTTGACTGTACCGACAGAACTACCTTAAGAAAATACAGAAAAAAAATATCGATAATTAATAAATTATGCATTCAGAAAGTGTAAAAAATTTTTCATTCTGTAATTATTTAGTAAAGGAAATGTAATTGAGTTCCATGGTTCCATCTAATCGTTAGTCAATTCACATTTTTTTCACCCACTTAGCTCAATTAAAAAAAAAATTTTAATGAAGTCAATAAAAAATTATCGCGTTCGAGTTGAAAAGCGATTTCTTGTACAAAATCGCGTTAAATCTGTACCACCGCGAAGACTGAAAATTTCGCGGATAAACGAAAAGCATAGTCCGTAAACGAGATAAAGGACTCTCAACGATGAGATTTCCGATGTAGGAAAGCAACGGGATCGGAGGCGTCGATATTTCGAATCGTTTTCCTGCGGCCGTAGCTCGAAAAACAAGATAACGTTTATCCGTGGGGTGAAAATGGGAGCTTGATGTGTACGCACGCAGCCCGTTTTCCGTGGAAAAGGACGAACGGCATAAATAATTTATCCGCGCGAAGGAGAGCTACGAGCAAACAGCCAGGGTCACCGGCAGACTGTAGTGAGAGAGACGGAGAGAGAAAGAGAAAAAAGAGAACTTCACCACTGCGATGTATTGCATTAAATATGAAATCCAATATAAACTTTTCCTTCTCCCGTTCCACGTTCTCCTCGCCGCATTATATGCCCGTCTCGTTCGCGAGCTCTCCAGACACGTTCAAATATAAGCTAGAGCGAGGGAGAGAGTCAAAAGGGAGGAGAAATAAGGAAGAGGGAAAGAGAGAGAGAAAAAGGAAAAAAAAAGATAGCGAGAGGGAGAATAGAGACGATTGTGAACTCGGGCGAACAATCGGCGTTTGTACACGTTATATAAATTCCTGCATAATGTACAAGGACTTTCTTTCGGTCTTCCGTCCTTATCGAAGGAGAACGAAGGCTCCGATGCGCCTTGAACCGATTTCCCTCCACGGATTCACCCCTCGGGCGATTCGGCGCTGGCGCACGCGAGTGTGTACGTGCATGAAAAAAATGAGCTGGAAAAAAGCTACTCTGAAAAACAAAGAACGAAAAATAAAAAAAAAAATAAAAGTGAACTCGGAAAAAATAAGCTCGAAATATAAAGTCGTAAGGAATAAGCTCGCGAGAGAAAGGAAAAGAACGGGGATAAGGTGTACCGAGATACACCGAGGGGGATGAAGAAAGTTGAGAAATATATACTATACTTTTGAGAAACGAGGGAGGAAAGGCGCGCATATATCGACGTTTTTAATCAGACACGAGACCGGCATACCGAGATTTCGCATCGGAAACTCTTTTTCTCCCACGGCGCGTCCCACGATCCTTCTCCCTTCGCTCGTTCCTCCCTTTTCTCGCTCCTCGATCCTTTTTTTCCTTTTGCGACGACGCTCTTTTTTAACCCTTTTGTGCTCCCTCTGACTCGTCTTTGCTCTCCGGGGCTTCTCCCGTGCTCACACGTCGATGAAAAAGTTTCTCGCTGATGCGTTCTCGGAAAATTTACGTCAAAGAAAAAGAATCTCGATTTTCAGAACCCGAGAAAGTAATTTATATAGTAAAGGAACTTCTCTCGAATGGAATTTTTGATTTATGGAAAACAAAGGCATGTCGTTTGGAAGATTTAATTTATATTGAGAATTTATTTTTTTATTGTATTTCAATCTCTTCGTCGTTACAAGAGCATGAATCTGCCTTCAGGAAAAATGCTCTTTTTCATCCTCTGTTACATGCGATCGACAATTTTTATCGAGCGTACGTTTTATCGAAGGAGAGACTTTGCTACGGATATTCCAAGCTCGCAGTCTTTTCCTACTATCGCACTATATATTACATGGGCCGTATCTCTACAGCACGTGGAGACTAGCTTCGTCTCGCTCGCTTATTTACTCGATGCAGACGTGAAAATTGATGGGCTTTGCAGCCTCAGCGGAGCACACTCTGTAACGTAAACGCATAGTCGTTTGACCATCGCCACACACGATAACCGTGGACAATGAGGAATTTTTCTTTTCGCGTTCCATGGGTTACAACGCTTTACCTTTTTTTTTCAAAAACGTTGAGGAACATTTTGAAAAATAAACTCTGCTATTTTTTAGTTCAGATAACTATTTTCTTTAACTTTTTGCAATTTGCAAGTGGATTTCGATAACGAATAATTAAGGATGTATAGGCCGTACAATCCCTGACAAAGGTTACTTTTTCATAATGAATTGTTAAAATGTAACCTTTGTTTTTTTTGTTAAGAAATTAAAATTTGGTGTTATGTTATTGACGATACTCAATACTTTGCGTACGTTGTATTAACAATTTTCATATTATCTATTGATAAACAATTAAAAAACACAAGTTTGAGACTCACTTGTTTAAACTCAGTTTTTAACATTCTTTCACTGTAAATCTACGTGTTGTAGTCACTTTTTTCACACTTTAAACGTGTAAAAATCGTAAGTTTACACTCACTATGTGATTAAAATTACACACAAAATGCAAATCAATTTCATAAAAACACTATGTTTTTTAACAAATCGTGAAAATTTTACACACTCAACCGAGTAACAATGGGCATTTTACGTGTTAAGAAACACACTTCGCTTTACATTGTTGTATGTGCCAATTGTAGAAAAAAATGAACAAAAACTTATGTTTTTAATAATTTTTAAAAGCAAATTTGTTAATTTTCCTTTAGAGACAACATGAAATTGGAACGACTTGAGAATTAAATATCATTTGAACCAATTCAGTCGATCATTTCCAAATTTGGAAGAGAATTTTTAAACATATTTACAAATAATGTGCCAAAATTTCAGCATTTTTTTATGGTTTTGCTCAAAATTTGTCTGCTCGATATTGTTATACAGATTGGATATTGTTTTTTTGCATTGTTGAGTAGACAAATTTTGAGCAGGGATGTTGTTCTGCCTTTATGATTTATGAAAGGGTCTATACAGCCTTAAATATAACTTGGTTAAATATGATATAAATAAATTCAATTGAAATTATATCTCACAGATTTAGTTGCGATAGATCATAATTTTAGGTATAAAAAGTTTTCAATAAGTAGTAAAACTTTATCCTCATAATTACATTCTTATAATCCTGATAATTACATGCTTCTATAATTTTTATTTCCAGGATGTATATACACGGTCGGAGCAGTTCGGAGGTGGAGGTTGCGCAAATGCGCCCCGTAAGCACGGCTGGCTAATAGCCTCCGCATTGATCAAGCCCGTCTCCGACACCCTGCAGCCAGATATTGGGTAAGTCGAACTTTCCTACACAATTATTCAATCATTCGCGTGAAAATATTCTTTTTATCCGTTTTATACAATTGAAACAGTTCCCAACGTAGTTTATGAAAATAAATAATCTACGATTCAAGTCGTCACACTGTGTGTTACGTCACCGGAGATTACGCACTAGCTATATACTACACGCTCGTTTCCCGGGACAAGTCTCGGAAGAGCAGGGGGTGAGGAGAAGCTTGAAGTGGAGCAAGGACTTGTTCCAATATACTTTTCCTATGTACCTCAAGGTGTACTTCCACATACGTTATTCACTCTATTAACGAGCTTTCTTTATACGAGCAATTTCACATCGGAGCCGCAAACTTTCTTGACATTATATCTTTTTCTCCATTTGACTCCACAAAATTTCTGTTTCAACATTCATATCTTCGCATTACATTTTATTAAATTTTCCGCATTTATTTACCTACAAAAAAATCTAAGATCGAAGAAACGATCGATGACGTCCAAAAAATGTTTTATTTCTATTTGTTTACGAATAATGAATTTCCGTGTTTTAAAATTGTAAAAAAATTCTACAAGTCTAAAATACAATGGAGAGCAAAATCATAATATTTACTTTTTTAACAGAATAAAAACAATAAAAGAAAAAGATCTGCAGATCGTTATAGATGGTAATAATCATTTTGATTTTTTATGCTTGGAAAAAGTTATACTTTTTCACGATACAAACTTCAGGGGGACAATAAAGTATATTTGATCGCAAGAATGGTGGAAAAAAATAGAGTTACGTGATAAGGGTCGATTTCGCGTGAAGGGTATCGCACGTTGTGTCATTCTTATGGCTTCTGGTCTGCTGGGCAGAAGGAATCTTCGAGGAGGATCAAACTTTCAAAGCGTAGAGCGAGTTAGGCCCTTTAGGAAGGAAGCGCTCGGACGATATGTACAAGTTCATCGTGGCCTCGTGTGCGCGGAATGGAAAACGTATATTACACTCGCGTCTGGGAGAAGCGCCTGGCATGTGGTTCGCGTTCTTTCGTTTTCACGCCAAGGACGTACGTTCGCTCGTAACAACCCCTGGGGGCCTCTCCTGCCTCGCTTCGCATCGTTGACGTACGAATACACGCTCACGATAGCCAGAACTTACGTCTTTTTCTCATTCTCCTTCATTCTATTTTCTTCCCTCTTACGTTATCCTCTTCTTCTCATTTCCTCTTCGACCCTCTTCTTTTTTCCTCACTTTCTATATGCGTCGTGTTTTTTACCGTTTCAAATTGTTTCTAGCTTCAACATTCTAAAAAAAAATATGAAATACAAATTTCATGAATTGAAAACGTTGTTAATGTTGAAAATCTAAAATTCTTTATGATCTCCTCATACTTTATTCTCTCTCGTCAGAGAATTGTTTTATGTGCCGAAACGTGTGCGGAGAAATGAAAAAATCGCTGTGTATAATATCCTAAGGATTTTTTTTCCGTTTCTCAGCATTATTGGATGCTGCTTGGGTGCTTTTATCAACTCAATAAAGAAGAGGGAGAGTAAAGAAAGAAAAGATTTCTGTCCCGGAGCGATAAAATGTAGCCCGAAAGTTTATAGGTACGAAAGAATCTGAAATAATTTGGCCATGACGGAGAATTTGTTGAAACTGTGTAATGGAGCGCGAAAACTGCGCTCTGCTGTATATTTAACAAGCGAGGGAATTTATTATTAGCGCGAAAAGAAGTTCGCTGCTCGGTCGCCCCGAAACTACTCTCTTGGATGGTAATACGAGCCGGGGCAACTTTTCTAAGATACGACCCGATTTTCTTCGAGTTCTCTCGTCTCGGGAAAGAAAATAGGTGAAAAATGCATAGACCCAAAGGATATACACACCATCCTGTACGTTATCGTCGGAAGCATTCTGGGGCCGAAGAGAGAAAGGGAGAGCCGGAAAAAAACGTTGCCGGCGCCAAGCTTACAATTAGTCGCTCTCCAAAGTTCGTGCTCAATTCGTCCTTACTAATTACGATGCCCACGGATATTCAACTCTCTTATTATTTATTCATTTTTAACTGTTATGAATCCTTTTAAATGAAAAAAAAAATGTTGGACAGAGTCTGCTTTAAAAACAATCATTAAATAAATAAACAATTAACATTGTATATTGAAGCCAACAAAAATTCTGCTTATATCGTGATGATTCCTTTAAAAAAAATAATATGGCAATGATAATATTAACATAATTAAAGAATGTTTCACATGATATTCATTGAATTTATTTTTTAATAAGATTTTATTTAAAATCCAGAACAGATGAGAAGATAAATTTTCACTCTGACCGGTAAGTCTTGATTTGTATATCGCGCACACGAATCTAGAAAGAACCGCGTTGTATTAATATGAGTGAGAATTATGTATGTAGGGTGTAAATATAATTAATGTGGATACAGCGTTTGTGTGTGTGTGAGTGTGTGCATTAACGAAAGGAAAGTGCCGCAGGTTGGTTTGCCAGTCAGGGCCCAGTGGAGGGAAAGAACGCGGTTAAGCAGGGGTTTATTGCGGGGGTGTGAGACCGCCAGCACGTTCCCGAGGTGGGATGGGCTGTAAGGGCTAAATGAGCGAAAAGCGAGGATCGTGCTTCTGGGTGTTGATATTAATTAGCCACTTGGAGTTAATTACTCGTTGCTCGTGCGGTGATACTGGACTCGAAGAGCCACGTGTTTCCTCGTTTGTACAGTCAACCCACATTTTTTTTCACTCAATATTCCCGCAAAATTATTCTTAATATTAATCTCTTTAATCTGCTTTGCTTAACTTTCTTCGTTTTTTAAAAAATAGTTTTCATTCTACGACGAAGTAGATGGACGATCTATCTTGAGACCATTTTTTGATCGCATACACGACAAGAAATATAAATTTTTTCTCACAATTTTTTGATATTTATTAGTTATTTGCTTTTTTTATTATTACTTTTCCATTCATACAAAGTCAGTGGAAGATACGTGAACTTGATCGTTTTGTTACCACTCTTCTGCAAATCTAGCTCGCGATGGTGCAAATTCGTTCGTTTGAGCAACTTCATTTTTTATCGTATCCGAAATTAGCTCGAATCTTAGCAACTATCAACAATTGGTCATTCAAATCGTATGAGACGAAGGGAAAGAAAAAAAACCCCAAAAAGTGGAAGATACAATGAAGAAAAGAAAGAAAAGTACATAATAAATCTATCGTGCGAGAGAAAGACAAAAAAAAATAAAAAAAACATCGAAAGGGGAAAAAACGATATAAAAATTACGAAAATTATCACAAATATACACAAGTATTGGATTGCTTCATTTTTATTGGATATTTTAAGCGCAATCACAATGAGGTCTAATGTTAGCTTATTTGTTACCTAATCCATAAACTATTTTTCATAAACAATTCGAAGAGAAAATTTAAAAAATGCTAGATCGGAAATTCTAATGTTTTATATTTCTTAAAAAATACCTTTTTGGTAAAGGTTCAGTATTGTTCCCACATCCCCAATTTGGTTGGGGGTGGTGGGGAATGGTTAAGGGGTAACCCCTCATCAAAAACCCCCACATATAGACTCCCCCCCTCCAAAGATATAAGGCGTGGAAGTTAGGGAATTCCACCTCTCCCGACATAATATCATTGTTTGTATCGTTTTAAAAAATTAAATCTTGATAAAAAAATTTTTGTAATTCTGTACTTTAGCGACTTTTCCGAAAAATGACTCCAGAATTTTTTTTTCGATGAATGGTTATATTCTATGATAAATAATAATAACATGAAAGGGGAAGAAGGTTTCTATCAACTTTGAATTTTTTATAAACAAAAAATCGATACTCGTGGAAAATTGCCTGAAATGCGGAAATTATAGCACAAGATACCAATAGCGAAAGATACCAGCTGAGGATAAACGAGCATCCGAACCAACTCGCATCAACCCTTCTGAATGAAGACTCCATCACGAGACGACTTAAAAAACATAAACCAAAAGATCTTATTGAGCGATCCTTAGCTGTATAACTATCGCAAAAAATGTAAAAATAAGAGCGAATGGGCGATAAATGAATGAATGCACCGGAATCGAATATCAGTGGATACTCGCCCGGAATAACGTCAAAGACAACGATCATCAAAATTATCGAGTGTTGAAGAACAACAGATTGTAATTGTTAAAATAATAAAAAAATCGGGAAATGTATCTTCGAGATGCCGAGACTTTATATACCTAGACCACGTTTCCGAGCTTTAGGCGTGCAGCTCCTGGCGGTGTTCACTGTCATAAACCTACATTAAATGAAAAATTGGAAAAGTGAATCTTGGATAGAATTACCATTTTCCTAACTTCCACGCTTTATATTTTTGAAAGGGGTGGGGGGACGGGTCTATGTGGGGGGATTTTGGTAAGGGGTTTCCCCTTAACGAGTTATTAACCATTACCAAAATTTTAACCGATGATATCTCTGGAGTGGGGACTGAGCGACGCGAATGGCTAAAAGGGGATGGTAGGACAACCCCCACCCTCCGACCAAATTGGAGGTGAGGGAACTATACTGAACCATTATCACCTTTTCTTTTTGATCAAGAAAATGTGTTGTAAAATGTTTAATGAGAATTAGTTTATTAAGTAATTCAAAACAGGCAAACATTGAGCTCCGGGAATCACTGTGATCCGACTTCTCTTTATAACTAAGAATTACAATTCTACTAATGAAAACAGAAACAAAATTGATGTTGCGTATCTTCTTTGTGGTCATATTTCCATATATATGAAGATTTATTTTGTTATTCAATCGCCATAATTAAAAAAAAAAAAAAAATTTCTTAAGCCATTTTAAAGATACTAATTCTTGAAAAATTTCGTTTATTGTTCGTTTCGAACACTAATATCTTAGCGAAAAATGGGCTAAATCGAACATTTTTTTCTGTAATCAATATCATTAATTTCACATTTGTCTCGCCTAGCCATAACACTTAAAAATGATTTTCTAACTAAATTTGGCTTCACACGTGAAAAAAATCGTTTATTCAAAGAAAGTGTATATTTTTTATTTTCTTATATATTTCCACATTTCTTGTTTCACGTTTGAAAAAATGTGTGCACTACCCGAGTCACTTTGATTGATTTTTGAATTGTGTGTCGCTCACAATGCGAATATGTGAAGAATTTTGAGGGAAAAGAGAAACTATATACGTGCAGTAAAGCGAAGCGAGAAGAACACATTATCCGGCCATGGCCCTCGCCAATACGAAATCAATACCAGCCCGGTAATGCAGAACGTGTCTACGTCTGTTTCAACACATTCCATTGGCTGACGGGGCGATGCTCCATTAAGTATTTTCCGAACAAATCGCGTACTCGTGAGGAATTTAAACACGAAGATTGTTTTTTTTTTCATCCTGTTCCTCGCTTCTTTACCAATAATAAAGATACTAACGGATATTTTATAAAATCCAGATACAGGACGTGTTTTTCTTAATTGTCTATAATTATTTCAATATAAATCCGGACATTTCAAAAATGTTATCAGATTCATGTTTTCAGCTGTACAAGTTCAATAATCGATTTATCCATTTTTGTTTAAAATAGTATTTTTACTCCTTCAACATTTTCAGTCGAAAAACTAAATATCCAGACGCTTCGGAAACTTTCTATATTTAACATTGATCATAATTGAACATAACAACAAAAATTTTGTTGTTGTATATTTGCCGATGTGATATATACGCGTCGTATTATACGTTATTACGTTATTGTGGTATTATTATATAATTGGTGAAGCGCTTTTAATGATGAAATTTACATCATGCATGCTCTCCAATTGAAAATGAGAAACATGTTCGGCACACAAAAGCTATTCATGAACATGTTTCTTGCTAAAATCTCGGTGTCACGCGTGTGTATTTGACAGCCTTTTGTAACGCCTATGTCACGTTAACAGCTTTGGCTCGAAAACTGAGCAATAGTTAAAATCAATAATAACGTATGGTTGATTTTATCTTTTCATTTTTTATATGAAAATATCAATATAACGAAGAGCTCGGAAAACATGATATTAAGTTAATAAATAAAAAAATGACCAGGAATGAATGAATTTCGAGTGTATGAAAAATTGATTGGTGATATAAGCGATATTGATTATTTTATCAACGCTTTTCCGAGATTCTGATTGGGTTCGCGATAACGTGACATTTTCATTATCGCACGCGATGAGGATAACTTTTTCATCAAATCTGAAAGTGGCAGTTCGAATATTGAACATTGATTTCAAAAACTACCAAAAAGTATCTTGCTTTCGAACAACCAAATGGACAAAAGAGCAGTTTTTGATCGACCAAAGAGCATTCAAACTTAAAAATAAACGTTTTTGTCTATTTTCCCAAAAAATTTGTGAATATAATTGCTATCTTGATATAGAATGCGTCATCTGTCGACAAACAAGCACGGCATTTAGGGTACGTGTCACATAACTGAATTTTAATACCTCCGGTATGACATCGTCCCTTCTGACCCTCCATCTGATTGATCTCGAGTCTATCTTCGCGCGCGTAAAACGTACCTGGGGTTGAACACGGGTGTTTTGTGTGTATATTGTTCGTATATCAATGCAGAGATAAAGAGCTCGGTGTTAAAGGCAATATGGGCATTAAATCCAACCAGCGAGGCGCGTATTGTGCATACTCGCCAACATCTCTTTTGTCAATTCGGGCTCTCGTTTCATTTCCGCCCTCCCTTGCTCTCTCCAATTATTATTTTAATCAAGCGTCCATTCTCTGAGAATTTACGAGTCACCGACATCTCTCTCGCTTTACCTTGTTCGGTGAAACACAACAGACGCCTTTCTGTACGCAATTTGAACAAATCGAAGCATGCGGCTAAAGTGATTTCACCTTTTTTTCGGATATCACTCTTTTTTATTACTGTTTTCTTGCTTCGATTGGTTCAATGATGAAGTTAGTGGTTATTGGATATAAACGTTTACGATTGCTCAATTCTCATCTCATCCTTTTTTTTCAATATTCACCACTTAATTTATTGGTTTTGCGAAATTAATTTTCGAAAAGAGTAATGAAAAAATTTATGGAATTATGGTTATCCATGAACTTTGGATTTGTATTGTCTTGAGCTAGTGAGCTAAGTTGCTGAGAGTAAGTTAGTCGACCTCGCCGGAGGATATTCCGCACGTGCGCTGAGTGCATGTAGTACCGTAGTTAAATTAGTCCCGCCCATCCTTTTGGGTTCTTCCTATCTTCTTCTGTCCTAGCTACTTCGTTTAACGCTGAAACGCTTTCTCCGCACTGACTCGTATACCCGAATTCCAGACAGCAATTCTACATTTTCTCTCTTTCTCTCTCTGTCTTTCTATCTCGTTCGCTTTTCCTCCGTTCCTATTTTCCTTCCTCTCACTTCACAGAATCTAATCCTCTTTACCAAACCGTAGAACGTTCTATCGCCGCTGAGTCTTTCCATCTCTTTGCTCTTCCGAACGAGCTCAGTTACACTCGTAACACTTTTGGCCTCGCCGCTCGTTCGTCAGCCACTTCGAAGGAAGCGTCTATTTGTTAGATTGCTCCAGTAAAGAGAGTTTAATTGATTTAACAACGATTGATCATATGTAATCAAAAAACAATATATAAATATATTAAAATATTGTGAATAACAATAAAAGTGGAATATGGATCATGCTTTTTCCGTATTGTTATTTGTTTAATTATTCGAGTTAATCGATTTCAATTAGAGTAATAACGACTCGTAATACTTAATAAAAATAGATATTAGTATATTCCATAACTAAGGAAAAGGATTTCAAAATTTGAAACCACATTTTTTAAGGACGTATGATCAATATAGGAAATTTTGCTTTGAACATTGAACTTAAGGTGATGATTAACCTATAAAAGTGCGAGAGGGATAGGTGCAAAATGGATTTACTATTTTCTCAGAGATTTTTCATATTTTAGAAAAAAAGAGAGAATCACGTTTTATTCTTTGATAGTAGCTAGTCTCCACACTGAGCAAAATGTATGGTTCCTGTAACCATATTTTAACCATATTAGATGTAATATGATGTGAAAAATCAGATGTGATATGGTTATGAATACTATACGACTAGCATGGTTAAATCGCACATATGAATATGGTACTCTTGACAATAATACAGTATTGCTAACCATGTAATATGGTTGATATAACCATAGCACACTTTACCATACGTGTTTGTTGGATTTACCATACAAATGCATGTGGCAGAGAGAAAAATAATCAAATCAGCTACTAACATTTTTTAATATTACTTTTTTCATCCTGATTTCCTACACATAATTAATATTAATATAAAAAAAAATTATCTTTGCTATGTTATATAACAATAAGTTTAGAAAAACGAATAAATGTCCTGCAAATTTGACGGAGCATACATGCTTAAGTTTGTATAATATTTAAGAATGAAAATGTTTTTTAAACGTCAAAAGATTCTTTTCTTCCTTTTGTTTGTACATTTTCGCGAAATATTCAACAGTACTGGGCATGAGCGAGGTTTAAATATTCAGATTTTCCACGAAAAACTATGCATTCTCCAGATTCAGTGAGAAGAAGACAAGAGAAATAAAGTCGCCCTTTTTTCACGAGATCAAAAAGCATGACGTTAGCGAAACATAAAGATTTGGCGGATCCACCCCGGTAATGCCCGTATCAAGACTGACGAAAAATAAGAAAAGATAGAGAGAGAGAGAGAGAGAGACGGAGAAGAAAGTGGAAGCTTAAATAGAAGCTTCGGTCGTTTGTGCGAGGCAACCGCACGCGATTAAATTACGGCACACACGGAGCTCCCGTGTTCGCCCACACGCTCGCCTTATTTCACTCGTCGTTGCTTCTTTCGCACATTCCACCACTGACGCATCCAACCCCTTTCATCACTTCACTTTTTTTCGTTCTCTATGTACGCAGTGCTAACAGCCTAAAACTTTGTTTTCTCTCTTATTAGTGTCTTCTCTTTTCTTCTCTTGCTTTTTATCTTTCTCCCGTTCTTCTTCTTTTTTTCTTCTCTCGTTTTTGCAGCGCTGCGAAATAAATTAAAAAGTGAAGCTAGTGTCGTTGCGTTGTTTTTCTGAATTAGCTCGCATCAGAGGCCACACCGAGACTCCCAGCAGGTTCTTTTTCCCTCGTAGCTCTAATATTTCATGCGTGAAAAGCTCACACTCTCAGTGCTTGCACGTATACGTTTACACGTGCACGCTTTGTCTCTTTATCTCCGCTATACCTTGTAAACGCTTGATATAAATACAAATTAAAACTAGACTCAATTCCGAACGTTTCTCATGCATGTCATATTTCACCTTGCAGTTACATATTCTTCAATTATGCAACTTTATATTCGTTCCAGTCCGGAAACGCATGAGCAAATTGCACGTTTAGACATCGTTACACAGGACATTTTATACATCTTATACATGCGCATTCTTGACATTTTTATTTACAAATTTTACCGTTCTTTTTTTTTATCAATCCACTACAATTTCTTCCCATTTATTAATATTTTATTTTATTATCGCGATATTTTGTTAATTGT
This sequence comes from Cremastinae sp. B BG-2022a, assembly GCA_030522605.1. Taxonomy (NCBI): domain Eukaryota; kingdom Metazoa; phylum Arthropoda; class Insecta; order Hymenoptera; family Ichneumonidae; species Cremastinae sp. B BG-2022a. Next base: position 917 of record JAPYYX010003251.1, on the reverse strand, counting down.
CAATAAACAAGCAAAAATTAATGAACCATCAACATAAAATTTAATATTAATTTACAAAACAGTGTTTCAAGTATGTTTAATTGATTGTTTTTCTATTAAAAAATCGTTTAACGTTATAATTCATAATTTTGACGATATAATGAATATCTCATCGAGAATGATATTGTAGTCGAAATTTCCTGTTATCTAGACTCCAACGTTTATTTCTACATCATCCGTAATGATAGAGAAGCTTTGGCTCGGGTTAGAAGCGGCAGGAACCGCACGCAAATACAAACTCGGAGGAATGAATGGACGTCTATGCATGTGCATAAAGATAGACATGAAAGAGAGGGAAAGACATATACAGAGGGACGTTGGAGGGAAACCACGAAACACAGTGGCAATCCCGAACGCTCGTGGCTAGTCTCGGACACATACTCGCCCATTTTCGCAGGCGCTCCATAAACACATCCCATGGAGATTAGCATGCATAGATTAGAAGCGATTACATTGTTTCTCTGGCGCGGTCTGTCCGTCGAATACTGCGGGAATTTCTCCTACGCTTGTGATATCCTTTCCTATTCTCCTTTTCCCGCGTTTACGCTCATCACACCGATTTATGCGGAAGGTTATACAACGCCTCCGGAGAATGATTACATCTATCTTGTAACAAAAACTCTACTTTCTGAACTCATATTTTAATAAACATCATGTCATACGATTTTTATTTAATACTTCCATTTTCTTGGATCATACAATTTTTGTAATATTTCTATTTTGTATTTCTATATTATTTTTCGGTATATCTGGCACAGCCTTATCGCATTTCTAATCGGTTTTAACCCTTAGCGGCCACTGGGGGTAATTAGTTACCCCCGGGTTAGAAAAAGTGGAATTAAAGGTCTTAAACCTCCAAAATTAATACAACAAACGAT
>JAPYYX010003250.1:0-11713 GCA_030522605.1 Cremastinae sp. B BG-2022a | reverse complement strand
ACCTCTCTCTCTTACTCACGCAAAAAATGAGACACGCTTGTTGAAAACTTACAATATTTCCGAAAATATGTGGTGAATGTGGTAAATTTTTCGTACATTCATTTTTTAAAAGTTATTTTACCAGTAGTTGCACACAAACTTAAATTCTGAAGTAATCTTGAATATCGATTTTTTCATCAATGTTCATGTTTAACTGGTGGCTCGGCCATATGACCGCGTGTAAAATCATCGATCTAAAATAATTAATATCTCAGAAACTATATGTGGTAAATCTTGAAGAAATTTGGACACCGTTTTTATTTCAACGATCTTTATATTGTCTATTTTTTTTTGGACCTCAAAGTAGAAAATCGAACCATAGCCATATCACCTTAATACCTTAAAAAGTAAATAATTATTTTTGAATTTTTTTACGTGCTGTGCAATGGACTTATGAGAAATGTTATCGAGCACACTCAATTACAGGCAGTAAGCTCAATTATATATAAACTTTTTAAAATAATTTTGCATATTATCAGATTAATATTTTAAAAATTGAATAATTATTTTTGAAATTATTGTCACGAGTTTTTTGAGTAAATTTTTTTGTTATTTCTTTGCTGGTTATCGGACACATCAGATCTTGAAAATTCTTGATTAGATAATTGAATAAAAGAACCAAAAAGATCTTCAAATCACGAAAAAAGCATTCAAGAAAAAATCGATTAATTTTCAGAACAGGGTGGCGCTTATCTATGAACTTTCTCTCGGTTCCTTTGTGGCCTAATACATTTTCGGTGTATCATTCGAGATAACGAACTTTACGAATACAAATACAGCGACTATTATTCACCTATATGAAAATATAAGAATCCAAGAGAAAAAAAGCATGTGTACATTCTTAATAATGGGGGTGAAGCACGTGTTCCAACACGTCCTACTTTTCGCTTTCCTCCGTAATAAAATAACGAGGGTCTACGTGTCATTCAACTCCATAAGCGCGAATCGATTTTATTCACCACCAAATTGATATCTCCCCAATTCTTTTTCTGACACGACATTTGTTTATCTAGTAGACCTAAAAAAATTCCTCGAACGATCATTTCTTCACCCCAGTTTCGAAAAAATTCATATAGGGGAAAAAATACACTTTCTTTTCGAAACTCATGGTTTATCTCCCATGTTGATCGTACTCTTGAAATAGATTGATATTGACACTAGATAAAAAAAACGTGAAAATGAAAGTCTGGAGACCAAATAATTCAGGAAAATATACGTTTTCAGATTTTCTAAAATAATTTATGATTTTTCGTCTACTGAATTTATCACTGCGGTTATACTGTCATCGTTTATTTACGTAGGCTTACTTCAAATTTACCCAGTGTTACGAGAACAATTTTATTCAACAGCTTGTCCACTAACGTTCAGTGACATTGACGTCCAATGTCGAAGACGTTTAATATAGGAAATTGATCAAAATGTTCATTCGGACAGTTAATGCAAATTTAAATTTTTGCAATTGTGTATGAGATTGAGATCTTAAAAAATTTTGAAATCATTTTGATAAATATTTGATAGAAAATGGTTTTTAAAAATATTGATAAAATAACAAAATCATATCAAATCTTTAATATGAGAATTAGAAAAATTTAGCATGAAGTAATTGCACTGAGTATAATAAAAAAACATAAATACTGTGAGAATTTAAATGGTAATTAAGGAGAGATCTATCAAAGGCGTTTTGGTGAGAGTCAAAAGTTTTTCGCTAAGATTCGCGAGAAAGGGCGTGCACGCGCTCACCTACCGGCTCTCGCTAATGCGCGCTTACATGCGGGAAATATTCCCAGGTGATGCCATTGTGACTGTGCCCGTTGCGATTAGAATTGAGTAACAGTAGGGAAATGACGGTAACAGCGCTTTATCTGCGACTTTATAGCAAAATGCGCACGACAATCCAAAGTTCCTCGGCGAGCCGGTTTTTTTTCTCCCGTCACGATGCAAAAGAAAAAAAAATGCGAAAAATAAAATCCTGGCGAGAGCCACGCACCTGACTCGTCTTGTAATCATTGCGATTGTTGTTTCTCGACAATTACGCAGATATTTTTTCCATCCCGCCCGTGCTCTTCCCTTGGAGGCAAAATAAAAAAAATCGCGACCCATTGTTGTCAGGAATTTGATCTTTTTTTTTCTGTAGTCATGAAAATCTTGACGTGCTGTCGATTTGATTTACATTTCCGGTTTTACTGTTCTTTTGTTGCGAATTCATATTAAAAAAAAATTTATTTTCTTTTAATTAAATTATGAGTTTTAAATTGTTTATAATTCATCACGATTTTTTTATGTGCTACCCTTGGAAGTAAAACAATTAGAAACTGCGAACCATTTTTGTCAAGGATTTTATTTTATTTTTTATCATGGAAATCTTGGAAGTTAATTTTTTTTACTTTTTTCAATTTAATGTTTTTTTATGGATCTACATTAGTAGAATATTTCATTTTTTTAATTCAACAAGGAAAAATTGAACACAAGAATATTTTGGAAATTTTCAAGAACTGAATCTGAATTTTTTCTAATTTAGAAAAAAGATTAAAATACTCATTCACGATATTCCTTATCGTTTCAGTGCATTGCCCCATTGCGGAAAGGACAATGACAGTCATTTTTATCTTGTACTGCACATCAGTATTCTTATATTGATAAACTTCAGCGATTGTTTGTATTTGCGATTGCTACTGAAATATTCTTATTCAATACCGTGAGAAAAAGATTACTCACAAAATTCAACTTGTTTACTATTACATAATTCTTTTATTGAAAAAAACTAAACGTCTTATTTTTTCTGATTTTCGTAGTAGTAAGTTTATTCATTCATTTATTTTTATCGAGACTGGCACTGACATAAATTTCTATGAAATATTACTCGAAAAGAAAAAATATTTAAAAAAAATTGTGTAACGAGTTTTTAATATATTTCTAAAAATAAACGTCAGCTGCTCTAAAGAATTATCACGTATATTGTAAGTGGGGAAAAAAATTGTACAAACGTAAAGTTGCGTCAAAGCTGTAAATTATACGCAGTACAATAGTTTCGTTTAAGGATGATTCTCAGATAATTAAATATTGCAATGTGCATTTTTTTCTGCAGCTAGAGGCGCAACGTCAGTACGCAGATTTTCAAAATCAAGCATGGCAATTAATCTCCAAATTAGACATGTCCAACGTGAGGGATCCAATCGTGGCAAGACGATTGAAATATCTTGCAGCTGTTGGTCCAGCGGCGCTTCCTCCAGATCAATTGGACAGAGTAAGTTTCTTTTTCTTTGTTTTCGAATGAATATTCTAAATAATTTTTTTATATAGAATTATTACGATATTACATTGGTTATGGATTTTTAAACGAAATTTAATTCGTCTTTAATTATAAATTTAAAAATTTGTAAATTCATAATTTAAAAAATTATTCATATACCTCGAAAATATATCAAAAACTTTTTCATAGGAGTGATAAAAAATTTACGTCGCAAACTATGAAACAAATCTTCCAAAACGAACGAAAAATTAGACATTGACCTAAATAATTATTTTCTACATAAAATGCTAAAAAACAGACACAAAAATTGCTATAACAATTAAATTCTACAGAGGATGACAGTTCTCACATTTTTTTATTAAAAACAACAAAAAATTGTACTCAACTGGGTCATGTTTACGGATGGACAAGGTCAAATTCCCCAAAAAACAGTGACTAGGAAAAAGTGAGCACGCTTCGACCGCACGCTCATTTTTATTGTGAGAGAAATCCGGTCGAGCACGATTATCGTTGTCTGTCTCAGGCGTGGGTCATTTGTCGTTTACGTGAGAAAATTGAGTGCAAGATTAAAAGCTGAGCAGAGGATGGGGGAACGAGGCTGTTTACACCGTAGGATAAATCATCTCAAAGGCTGCGTAAAAAATGCACGATCTCATTTGATTCTCCCGCGAGTAAAAAAATTTCGTTACGTAATTCTTGCTTCCTAAAATTTTTTCTTTTCTTTTTTTCTTATCGATCGAATATTTCGAGATTCCTTGAATCCTCCAAGCACGTGTAACGATTTCATTCTTCATCTTGCAACGACCTTGATCTACAAAAGTGACATCGCTTTCTGCAAAATAAATTCTATTCCACTTTTATTATACATTACGCGATTCTCATTATATCACGTTCTCACAGAAACAACAGGGTCACATTCCTCCATTGAGTTCTCTTCGTAAATCTTTTTTTTTCAACACGTGGAGTTCGTCCTGGTAACTCGATCGATCACTCGATCGAACTTGAGAATAATATTTTCCAGTAGATCGGGTCTACGTCGTATGTACTTCCGGATAGTTACATCTGTGGGATTGAAATTGCCTCAAGTTGGAAAGCAGACTCGCAACTTCAAAGAATGTTTTTTTTTATTTTTATTTTTTTTTGTTTGTTTCGTTTTCTCAAACAATTTATAACTCCGGGTACACTCACGATCTTGAACTCGCTCGAGCGTAACGGACCCCGAGACTGCGACACTCGGTGAACGCATATGGGGAATTCCATGATTAGTGAAACCGTTTTTGTCTGCGCAATAACAGATATCGCGGGCTCTTTGAGAGTCCACTTTCTACTTGCTGCACATCCGATCTTTCACGGTTAAATGTGCCGAATGTATTTCATACCAGAAATCGAATTATATTGCAATGACCATTAACTTGATTTTCAGGAAATTTGAAATAATGAAAACGAATAGAATGATTTTTATTTCTCGAAAATGTTTAGAATGTGGATTACTTTTTTCTTAAATTTTAATAACGATGAAATCAAGTGATAAATACATTTTTGACTAAATCGATTTTCCTCATTTGTATATACATTAGAAATGGAATTATTCTCTGGAAATATTATAAATTCCTGATGTGAATAATTCAATAATTCTGTAAGCTTAAAATAAAAAGCAAACATTTTTTTTACAGAGCAAAAGAAAATCTTTTTATTATTTTAATGATTTTAATTCAATGGAGTTGAAAATTACATGTTGAATATACCTATGTGTATAATTCGATCACGGTATGCATACTTTCTGTGCGAAATTTATTTTATAATATAAGAAATACCATTCTCGTAATTGCAATGATTTTGGTAATCAGCAGAAAATTTAAAGCGATGAAAAAGTAATTCCATAATTCTACAAAAATGCATTCAATACGCGTACGATATAATTATTTTTTATTTAAATAATTTCAGTATAATCGAGTTATAAATGACATGCTGAGTATCTATAATTCGGCCACTATATGCGCTTACAACGATCCATTCAGATGTGGTCTTCGTCTTTATCCAGGTAAGAAACTTATTTTTTATTACTAGCGATTCGCGAAGGTAGTGAAATCGTAAGCACTTTGTGAACATTTTTTAAGTTTCTAAGTACTACAAAATGTTAAAATGATTAGTAAAGTGCGTAAAAAAAAATTTTTTTAAGTGCATAGTTAAAGTCATTTTCGCATTATTGTGCCTCGTAATGATTTAAAAGTTAGTGTAGGATTTAAGCGTGAAAGCAGTAAGTCAAGAGACTCGGGGATATTGCATTTCACTTTATCTAATACGTACAAAGTAACGGTATTAAAGTGAAAATTATTCGAGAGTGAGAACACTTGGTTACGGATTCGATTCAACGAATAAATGTAGCAGGAGATTCTCATCACCTGATGGAAAAAATTCTAATGATACTAATGACAGAGAGTGGAATTAATAATGATATTTTAATTATTTTTTCTCTGATAGATATTGCGAAAATTATGGCCAAGAGTCGAGACTGGGATGAGCTCCAATGGGTTTGGATGGAATATCGAAGACGAAGTGGATCGCAAGTTCGAGATTTGTATGGACAGCTCATTCAATTGAACAACGACGCCGCACGACTAAATAGTAAATCAATAAATAAAAATGTTACAAAAAATGAAATCACTTTTTTTACTTAATAAATCTTTAATGAAAAATGAATTTTTCCTCAGACTTTACTGACGCAGCTGAATATTGGACTTTCCCGTACGAAACTCCAAATTTTCAGCAAGACGTAGACGAGGTTTGGGAAACTATAAAACCACTTTATGAAGAGCTTCATGCATACGTCAGGAAAAAGCTTCGTGATCTTTACGGACCAGAGAAGCTTGGAGGACATACACCACTTCCGGCGCACATTTTAGGTAAGAAAATCGATGGATAATCGCTAATAGTCTTTCACTGAAACTTTGGAAATTTCAACATAGACAAAGAAAGTTTGTAAAAAACGATGCAATTACTTGCTGACCCATTTTAGGGAATGTATGGGCTCAATCATGGACAAACATCATCGACCTGGCTACACCCTACCCTGGAAAATATTACATGGATGTAACTCAAGAAATGCAAGCTCAGGTAAACCAATTTTAAAAAATGAAACGATATTACAATTTTAAAAAAGTAAAAAAGTCTACAACGATGAGTTTTTTAACATGAATATTTCTAATTTTTTAAAATTCTTGAGATAAGTATATCAAGAGACGCAATAGCGGCTCCACGCCAAGTATGAAAGAAAAAGAGAGATCTAGCTTTACAAACATTAAAATAAAACAGTAATTTTTAAAGTATTTTTAAAATGTATAAAATCTTGAACATTGTCTAAATTCCTTATTTTAAATTATTGAAAATTTATTTCAGGGTTACACGCCAATTGACATGTTCCGCGTAGCGGAGGAATATTATCTCTCTCTGAATCTGAGTGCAATGCCTCCGGAGTTCTGGGCAGGAAGTGTCTTGGTGGACCCCGGTGACCGTCCATTAATCTGCCAAGCTTCCGCCTGGGATTTTTGTAATCGCCTAGACTACAGGTAACGACGAATACAAATTTCTAGCAATAAATCTTCTTTTACAAAAAATCTCTTATTATATATCCTTGACGAAATAATTTCTTTCAGGATCAAAATGTGCACCAAGGTCACTATGAAAGATCTTATTACTGTCCACCACGAAATGGCCCACATTCAATACTTTCTCCGATACAGTAATCTTCCGAGAGAATTTCGAGACGGCGCAAATCCAGGTAAGAGTGAGAGTTGAGAAATTCACTTTTTTTTATTTGTCTATACGATGGAATAAAATTGATAAATTCTCTCTTACTCTGCTGACATTTTTTACAAATGTAAAATGCAGTGAAAAATTATCTCTACGACTAAATCAATTTAATATATTCCTTCCCGAGTCTGCTGTCATATTTTGAATTGAACAGGCTCTGAAATATTATGATTTGAGCGATCAAATAAAATTGATAATTTTCTTGATTCTGCTACAGTCTTAAAAAATATAGAACACAATTACACGTCACTTCCAGTTATAGTTTCAATCTGTATTGGAGAAAACACGATGTAAGGTACAAAAAGAAATTTTGAAAAATGAAGAACGACCCGCACGTTTGTACGCGAGGCGGAAGATACAACGTATGTACGGACATTTCACATTTTAATGGTTGGAAAGTGTACTCGTGGATACGGTTGGAGTAAATTCGTAAATTATTGTTATATATAAACGAATTCATTTGTAGAATAAAATAATGAACGGTACGAGCTGTTCGTCCATTATTCGAGCGAGTAAACATCGAAGCGTGGAATCTATCGTGCTTTTTTTATTTTTTTTCGAGTCTCGTAATAACCGTAATGATCGATCCGCCATGCCGCATCGCTCGACAAAAGCGAACATAGCTTGTCGGCTGACAAATAACAGTCATAAGAAAAACCACTCGTTTAATCAACGAACGAGCCTCGTGTATAACATCGAAGACGGCAAATAGTCTGAAAGCTTGTCTACGGATGTCGGAATATTTTTGTTACGTGGTGCCATAATTATTGCACTTTCACCGTTGTGAGACGATACGGCCTGTCCTTGCACCGGAACTGACACTTTTATGCGATCAGGAATAAAACTACCCGGCGCCCACTTATCCAGGAAACGCTCAATATTTCTCCGCCTTTCAAATACAATTTAAATAAAATTTGCATAATGATGGTAAATTTATTTATTTTATATTACCATAGATATAATTTGTACAAGAAAATAATTCTTTTTTCGCCAAATCGCTTCATATTTTTTTAGCGATACAAACCGGATATTATTTTAAGACCAGAATTTAAGATCGTTTTTATATTCATTGGAGATTATGATTAGAATATCTTGTCAGATTAAATAATTCGTTTTATAGCTCTTTTTTGAGTGATAAAAAATAGATGTTATCTTGGGAACAGGAATTATAATGTTATGATTTTTATATATATTGTCAATTACCAGTATGTTGCAAGAGAAAATACTACTTCTTCTTATCTTGGAGACAGAATTTCTAATGTTGTCTTTTTTACACGATTTATCAGGTTTTCACGAAGCCGTTGGCGAAGCTATCGCTCTGAGCGTCGGGACCCCGCGACATCTGGAGACTCTCGGTTTAGCGACAAAATACGTGAACGAGCCAGCGGCGGACATAAATTATCTATTCTCCCTGGCAATGGAAAAATTGGTTCTCTTGCCGTTCAGCATCGCTGTCGATCGATGGCGATGGGATGTTTTTAGAGGTGTCGTAAATCGGGAGGAATACAATTGCCACTGGCACAGATTGATGGAGGCTTACGCCGGAATAAAACCGCCAGTGTTGCGATCCGAGGACGATTTCGATCCTGGAGCGAAATATCACGTTCCAGCGAACGTTCCGTATATAAGGTGAGTACTCGAAAAAAAAGTAACAATATGTATTCTCAACGTTATATGGATTATACTTTCGATTTCGTTCGATGGACTTTTTATAACGTGCTAATGCGATGCGTCGTTCCAACGGCGCGTGTCGATCTTGATTTGCACTTTTCTTCTTCTTACCATTGAGCGCACCATTATCGAGATGATCTCCGTCTTGGACGATGCTCTGCGGCTTCGTGCTCTCGTTGGTGTTTCGGTTTAATGGTCTTTCACTGGATAATGATACTTTGCAAACATAGAATGGAAAAATTGAGTCTGGATGAGCCCTAGACTTTTAGACGTTTCGTTTTCTACGTACAGACTTTCCCATGATTTTCTTTTCTTCTTTGGTTTTTTTTTATTGTCGAGAAGAAGCACAATGTTGTTCTTATGGTAATATTGCAATTGCGACTCGCGCGTCGGTCTTTCGTTCACGGTACAAAAATGGTAACAATCTCACCGTGGCAACGATCCGTATACATACTAAATTCTCTAGATTAATTATTATTTCTTTAAAGATATAAGGTACAAAATGCAAGAAGCGTTCTACTACCGTTGTTAGTGTCAAATCACTCTGCGAGCTCGTCAAATTCTCGAACGTAAAATCTAAACGGATTCAGTCGAATTTTTCTTATAATTAATACACCAAAACTCCCCAAAAAATATTTTCGGCACCCGTGTAATCGAAAGTAATAAGAAAGGGACTGAATGATTTTTTTAACGGATCACAGGCAATACTATTTGTTTATCTCTCACCCCAACGAGTCCCACGAGTTTGGCGAAACGATGAAAGAACGGAAGGAACAACTGTTGGTTACGAACTCGTTATTCCCTGTCGGGAAATTCATATTCAAGGTGAATGACCCTCGTAACCCGATTCGTATCCACCTCCGTATCCACCACCATATCCACCTCCGTAGTCACCCCCGTAGCTACTGTGTTCGATTTCGCCGCCGCCCTCCCCATACGATTCGTGCTTGTGCTCGTGCTCAACGTGATACGGCACGGGAACTTTTACGGGATACGGTACGTGTTTTTCAACGGGATACGGCACGTGTTTGGTCACGTGGACCGGGACTGGTCTCTCAACAGGAACTTTTACGGGGTACGGTACAGGTTTTTCCACAGGAACGGGGATATGTTTTTCAACGGGATACGGTGCGGGTACGTGGACCTTTACGGGCACTGGTACGGGTTTTTCAACGTGATAGGGTACGGGTCTCTCGACGTGGACCTTGACGGGATACGGTACGGGTTTGTCAACCGGATACGGCACGTGTTTTTCTACCGGTACTGGATACGGTTTGGGCACGGGTACGGCTATCGGACGGTCTACGGGCACCTTGACCGGATACGGCACCGGTTTTTCCACGGGATACGGCGCCGGCACGTGTACGGGGACCTTCACGGGGTAGGGCACATGCTTCTCGACCGGGTACGGCGCTGGAATTGGCACTTTTACTTGGTAGTGAATCTTCTTCTCGACGGGATACGGTTGCGGTACGTAGACCTTGTAGGGCACTGGTCGTTCCACGTGCACGTGAACCGGGTACGGCACTTTCTTCTCGACGGGATACGGCGCTGGTATGTGAACCGGGACCTTGACGAGAACCTTGACGGGGTACGGTATCTTTTTCTCTACCGGATACGGCTGCGGTACGGGCACCTTGACCGGATAAGGAATCTTCTTCTCCACTGGATAATGAACCTTCTTCTCAACCGGATACGGCACCTTCACGTTCTTCACGATCGTTATCTGCTTGATCTTGCCCTCCTCGTGACCGTGCCCTACCGAACCGCCGCTGTCGTAACCGTGACCACTCGCGTAAAGTGACCCAAAGTCCTCACCACCACCTTCGCCGTAACTATGATGCTCCTCGCCGTAGCCTCCTTCAAAACCGTGCAATCCTCGTTTACCATGCTTCTTCTCCTCATTCGCCGATACCGAACTCTCCGAACCAGAGGACGATTCGGCTACCTGTTTCTCACTCTGCGTCTCCTTAACGTCTTCTTCCTTGCTGAGGACCAGGCCGAACAGCAGGGTCGACACAAGAAGCGTCGAGAGCTGAAAATATTTTCATAAAATCAATTTAATAAAATTAATGATACTCTTTAAATAATTTTAAAGAAAGTGGAAGCTGCTTTTTAGTTAAGCTTTGTTTTCATTTACTCTTCACTCACCAAAATCTTCATATTGCCGAGTCTCTTGTAATCTGGTTGAAGTCCAGAAGTTTACTGGATGGGTCCCCCCAAGAAGGCAAAGTCTTTATATATACTAGGATCGCGGAGTCGCGCTTTCCCCGCCAACGTCGAGTTCCTCCTAGTGCCGTTAACCAGTCGAAAGTGAAACACTCACGTCCTCGCGTGTGTGTTCCTATCCATGTGCGCTCGTACCACAAACAGCTCGGGAACATCGCTCGCTGATCTCGCGGTCAACACTCAGGGGCTCGTGAGCGCGTGTATAGGAAGGTGGAAAAATATTCCGGACGTACATTTGTACACCTCGCATCTGTTGCCGATGATTACTGAAGATTCCATAACGCCTTTTTTCCCCCTTGGTACTTTCAAACTCGCGAATCCGCCTCGGCGATGCATAGAAAAGTTCTTGCGAGGACACGAAAATAAAAAATAATTAAATCGTTCGTTAATCTTTTTGCAAAATTTTTTCTCGATTTTTTATTAATATCATAATATCAGTAAATATCAAAATTAGATAAAGTTGTCGACTTTTTATAGATTCGAGGGAACTTGATGCTTTTTCGAAATTTTATTTAACATAATTTTCTTATCTTCGAAAAAAATAGCGAAAAATGAAGTCAATGTCGTTCGATCTCAAAGTAAGGAAATTCGTTAAAATCGTAAATCTGTTTTCGGATCTTAAGGTAGGACTACCGCAAAATGAGTTTCTATAGAAATTTATAAAAATCTGTGTATGTTTTGGTTACAACAATATCTGCTTAGGTAAATTTTTTC
>JAPYYX010003249.1:0-11717 GCA_030522605.1 Cremastinae sp. B BG-2022a | reverse complement strand
AGGAGCTCGCTTCGAGCTCGCTCGTTGTCGAAAAACGCTGATTCGAAAATTTGCAAACTCGTGAGACCCGGTCGAAGGTGGTGTTCTCACCTGAGTTTGCTTATTGGTAATGGTAATATAGAAAAATGCGGATTCGGTCGATTCGTATCCGGTCGGTGATAAAAATGAAATGAATAACTTCGTTTATCAAAAATTTAACCAGTTAAGGACTGACTAAAATTAACAAATTGAATTCCTGGAAGAAATAATAATAATAATGATAGAAGATCGACCCAGGACGTAACAGTAGTAACTCATAATTTTATTCTCAAGGTGTTGTACAGATAAAAAAATGTTAATAACCAAGTTTAAACAATTATGTCGAGAATTTTTCTATTTTTATTGCTTAAACAGTAATGGATATGAAAGTTGTTGATGAAAGATTCGAAACCCATAGAATATCATTCGAAATATCACAAAGAATTTTCAACTTTCTACTAGAGTACAAAGACTACAATTTAGCATGGAAAAGTAGCTTTTGTCATGAATTTTACATCGAGTTCATTTTTAAGTAATTATATTCGTTACATTTTCGTTGGTTCTAGTAATAATCAAACACAAACACAATTTATTATAAAAAAATATTAAAAATTTTATTTGAAACTTTTTTTCGTTCTTTGATTGAACTAATTTTTTTAACTTTCACTGTGAAACATTCAGGAGCGATTATAATACGGTTAGGAAGACAGGCTCGACGAATCTTTTTTGCTGCCGTTTTCGTGGTTAGAAGAAAAGAGCGATCGTTTGCCGGAGTTCCAAAGCTCATCCAATTGAAAGTTGCTACGAGAGTGATCGTGAAAAGGCTCGTCTGACTGTCGTCACTATTTGCCCGTTGCACGTATAGAGGTAATACGAATTCGCGATGTCATACACGCCCCATCTCGAGAGTAAAAGGGGACGAACGGTTTGCTCATCGACCAATTAGCTAATGCGAACTATGCTCGGTTGAAATGATATGAGCACTTTCAAAATATCTCTATATATTTCTCTCTCTATACATATATATGCATACATAACCGTGACACAGTGAATTGAAGCAAAACCGAGCAGACACACATGCCCCTTTAACACCGAAACGACGACTCATTTGCTCGCAGCTTAATTCATATCCAGTTTATGTGCGCCTATAAAGTTGTCCAGACATGGCATGCAAATACGAGCACAAATGAATTCGAATTGAGAATAAATGAGGAAGAACAAGAAAAAATCTGAATCAAAATCAGCAAAAAGTTAATTTGTTCTTTGCTGAAATCATCGACTGAGATAACGATTTTTTCATTTTTTTTCTCATGAAGAGAAATAAATTCGTTTTTTAAATCAAATAAGAAAGAATTTAATTAAAATCATACTTAAAAAACAAAATAAAAATAATTTTTTAAATTTATTTTACGATTGAAGTAACGGGAACAAATATAAATGCAGATGAATTTTCGTGAAATATGTTGCAACGTACAGCATGAGGAAACCAAGAGGGGGAATGTCAGTGACTTACGTACGTGCAACGTTCGCGTGCGTCGATATATAAATCATACGCTTGATCAATCGGAGCTCGCGATATCGCCACCGACGACATACTACCAGGCACATTTCCTCCTCTACCTGGCAACGGTTAACTATCGATCAGTGTATACTCCCCGTTATCGTACGTGTGTATTATTTCTGCCAACCATTGCGAACAAGAGGATAGCCAATTTTTATTTTATGGCTGAATTGCGGAGGAGAAACGCCGCTTGTTTATTGTGAGAATGTTCTCAAATCATTCTGTACCAGTAACAATTTAAATGACTTTTAATCTAAATAACAATCTAAATCATTCGAATGATTACCCGTTATTTCGACTGGTACTGGTATAAGTGTCTAACAAAAAATATATTCGTTACGAATATATATAAAGTATCGTTAATTTCATAAAATTGTCTACTTACAGTTACAAAAGTCATAACATCATTTCGGAGAGCGAATGTTACATGCAATAGTAACTGAAATTGTAAGACCAGTCAAAATGACTCGTCTGGTAACTCTATAGTAGGGTGATTCAAAAAAAACTTTTTTTTTCATTTTTTTCGCAGCACCAAGCTTGGTTTGGTTTGGTTCAGATGTCAAAATAAGCCAGTTACAATGTGAGCCCGAAATATTAATATTAAACATGTGTGCATCGTACTTTTCAATTTTCCATAAGAATAAACACAGGAAAAATTTTCTGTTTTTATTTTTATTTATTTAACTATCGTACGATAAGTCGTAATCTTAAGGTCTTCGGAGCTTTTTGTAGAGAATTTAACGCTCTACAAAAAAGATTTTGGGTAATCTTTTCGTAAGGCAACCCTATCCGCAGTTATTTAAGGACAAAGTTAAATTTAGCGTCAATTTAGCCATTTTCTCAGAAAAATTCCTAAATTTTTTAATTTAAAGAGCTCCAAACGAACTAAAATTTTATTGTTGAGCTTTGCAAATTCTAAAAAACAATACTATCGATAATATTACCTTAAAAATCTCAAAAATTTTATGGTGTAAATATTTCTAATAATCTGAACTGGAAGTAGCGGGAAGATTCAAAGTTGAATTCTCTGTCAATTTAGCCATAATTGCAATCTAACATAAGGACGGATTTCGGACAAATGGTGACAATGATGGTGCAATAACAATTATATTAATGGTGCTGCGAAAAAAATAAAAAATAAAGTATTTTCTGAATCATCCAACTCTAGAGTGTTGAAAAATTTTCCCATTTTAGGTTGTGTTTAAAAAAGTATAAAAGACTTGTATACTCTTGTGTGGTAGAGAATTCACAAACGACTATTCGAAGGATTTTCTTTGATAAAACTTGCGAAAGCTCTGGGATTAAGCGTAGCCATCGCCTACGCAATTGTTGAATTTCCTGTGTCCTCAGATAGCTTTTACTTTTGGCTCTACCTCGATATTGAACCTCCAATAGACTCCTTGGTCTCCAAAGTTTCTTCATCGATGGTCAATATTTGCTAGAGTTCATTACCCAGAAATACGAGATTCATAATTATAAAACTTTGGGGTAAACGTAGCCGAGTCCCCGATTACTTTAGCCAGGACGAAATTTCCAGGTATCTTCATTTGGTGCATCGCTTTATTGTATTTTATAACATGAATAGGAAAAAAGCTCATGAAAAATCAGCATCTGTTCAACGAACGTACAATGGATTAAAAATTATTTATTAATCTTCTGGCTCTCTATTTTCTTTGATTTATGAGACGACCCTCTCGTGCTCTCCGTCATTCTCTCTGTTTTCTCTCGTGATCGTGGTTGCCCGAGTTCGCTGTAAATTCATGAAGTATATCGGAGTTTCCCAAGACGGCATCAGTCGATCGTGCACCTCCTTTCAGTATCTCGGACCATTTCATTCTTTTTTCTCCCTTTTCACCACCGAGTATATCTATATTTCTAACTACCAGTGCGGATTTTACGAGAAAATTCATACGTTATTTTCTATATCCAAGAGGAGCCTGGAGATCGATCCCAGAGTATTGAACTCTTTCGATTTCCTTATTCCACGATTCCAATAAACCTTTCTCCTCTCAATAACGTACCTTTCATAGTCCTCTCAGAGTTTCCAATATTTTTATATGTATTCATAACTGCGCATGAGAAATTAAACCATGAAGTATTTATCTTTCAGAATACAAGTAGTAAATTAAAAAATCAAAATATCTCACTCGAATCTTGAAACCACTCACTGTACCATTTTTAATATTATATTATGTACTCGTACATAAATAAATTTGTATTTTAACTGATCAATACGAATTGAAAATCATTTCAAATAAAAATATGTGGTGAATGTGGTCAATTTTTCGTACATGTATTCTTTAAAAGTTATTTTAGCACTTGAACACAAACTCCAATTCTGAAGTACTCTAGAACATTATTTTATCAATGTACATGAATAACTGTGGCTCGGCCACATGATCGCGTGTAAAATCATCGATCTAAAGTAATTAATATCTCAAAAGCTACGCAGTAAATCTTGATGGAATTTTGACACCATTTTCATTTAAATTCATTTTGAAATCTTAAAGTAGTACCTCGTACATTACCTTAAAGCTACGAAATTGATTGCATTTCATTATCTGGCTCAAAAACACTGTCATGTCCTTAGATCATCATTGATGATGATTCATCTTAAAATGTTATTAAGAAAGTACAATGAATACAATGAAGTATAGCTAGGGGTCGATGAAGCATCATTTTGAGATTATGTGTCCAATCGAGCGTGGAGCACATGAGATTCGAGACTTACATAATGATGAAGCTAGAGGCTTGAGACTGCGTGACCTCTGCCGGAAATCCATAGCATGTAATGCCGATGTATTATCCTTGAACCCTGGCTATATGTCTCAGGCATCACTGGCTCTGGAGCGTCTCTCAGGACGTCAAAGGAACTTTCTATACATGCAGTATCTAACCTGGGAACACGTATGCTCTTCTGCGGACGTCCCGACGTGTACTTTCCTGCACGTGGACCATCTCGTACCTGGACTTCCATATTAAACAGTTCCAGCCACTTCGAATCGATCCAATCAGACTTTTTTATTTTTATCACTTTTCCATCGTTGGAACATTTCATTTTAAAGTTAATAGAACTGAACATATATTTATTGTCATTTCGATCATCTCCTAATAGGTTGTTGGTTTCTTTATTCAAAGATTTGATCTTCGATATTTTAGATGCTTGTCATTTTTCCATTCCTTTTCAACTTCACTCCTGAATGCTTCGTTTAAATTTTTTTGCTGTTTTTTTTGTTTTTAGTTCAGCAACCTGGACTTCCGTATTGATCGTGTCCAACCTCTTTAAAGTGATGCCGTATAAAGTGATGCCAAATATGGATGTACCACGTGATATATAAGTGCCACAGAACTAGTTCAATTTTTCGGTCAAGTAGTTTCTCAAAATGGTTAACATTGATATCTAAAGAAAACTTTCAAACTCTGCACCATTTTAGGGATTGACACTTTTAGTTCCAAATTGCAATGGTCTTTACGAATTCGTGACATTATATTGATCTTCAATCGATGGTAGTCAACGGTCTTATTTGTATCGCTTTTCCATCTTGAAACATTATCCATATGAAATGTGAAGCTTCGTTTTTATATTGCTAGCATTTTCGTACCTTCGATCAAATCCAGTTTGAAAAATCGAAGGTAAAATGAAGGCTAGATGATCATCGATAAAAGTTATTGTCGAAAGACTCGAAATCCGTCATGTCTTGAGGTCCGTTGGGAATTCGATCTCAGTAGGATTGAACCTTGGTAAATTTACAACGAAGTACATATAGAGAGACGTTTCGTGTATAACGGCCGCAAACTTTTCGCTGGTAAATGCGAAATAGATTGGTGCTTCGGTAAACTGAAGATTGGGAACTGGTGTGCACACACATCGATCCCGATACACCTGACTCCATGGCAATGCTACAGATTGAAATTGGCACAGGAGAACTTTGTCCCCGGCTGTCGGAAACTTGGCCCCGTTCGTGCACGTCTCGCAATTCGATGTAAGATCAGGGTATACTGAAACGTCCGTGAAACCCCCCCGCTTCCCCATTAGCCGAGTAAGTCCGTATTATACGTCAAAGTGTATATTGTCCTTGGACAATGTGGCTCTTGCGGTGCCATTAGACTCCAGCGACGTTCCGCTTCTCGCTCTTGACACTTGTTCCTTCGACCGCACTTTGCCTTCCCAAACGTTCCCTGTTTTCCGAATCACGAACTTCTCACCTCCGCTTTTCCTCGATCCATCCCAATTTAACAATCCCAACAAATTAATTTACCTAAAATCTCAGAGCGACGAGGTTGTTGGAATATTTAGTACTCAGGACCAAGTGTATAATTACGTTTTTCGACATAATCGAGGCACTGAGTAGAGTATATGGGTGGACGGGATAAACGTCTTTATTTCTGCTTGGTCGAACCCACTAAAATATCATCCACTTTACATATGATATTAGCCCTAGATTTACCAGCTTGCACCAGTGTTTTTGACTGGTACTGGAATAAAATAACATCAAGTTTAAAAATGTATTTTCTACTTATAGCTACAGTAGGAATTTTAAATTGAAATTGCCCGAGCAGTCAAAACCACTGGTTTGACATATCTAGAAATAAAGGCCAATTGTGCCAAATTTGGAAGAATCTTGACGAAATCGATAATCGAGATAAGACCACCTTAATGAATCTTAGAGCAGAATCCATTTCTATGTCGCAACCAATGAAAATCCTGTAACATGTCATAACCAATGAACATTCCCTAGTACGTCTTAACCAATAGTGTTTCTTGAGTACTATATCATAGTAAAGGGAATTGATGGCTGGAAAAAAAGAAACGGACAATATAAAGTGGGCCAACACATAGAGAACAGTTTAGTTTTTCCTAGTGAGTCAATGGACATCATTGGACCTTTGGTCATTGATTTGTGCCTTCATACGACATGTATGTACATAGTTATATGTATCTCGGTCCGTCTGCATAGCGAATTCACGAACTCCATACAATATCCTACAATTAAATGCGATGATATAATTTGACCCATCTAATACGAAAGTAAGGATATTGTATAGTGGATAAAAATATTTGAAATATTTAGCAGCAAGAAAGAAGAGTTGGTAGATATCAATCAATTGGAAAATTGTCGGGCGAATAATGCGAGCCATCTGGGAAAGGAGAGGGAAGGAGCCTGCTGCTCGAATGATTTTCTATGCTGCCAAGCATTTCAGTGAAATAAATTGTAAAATCGATTCCGAACATTCGCGAATTCGCGAGATACCGATTGCGAATGAAGGGGAAAGAAAAAGAAAGGATGAAGCACAAGGAATTGCATAAATCTCCGAACCGAGGGATTGTCCGTGACGGTAAGGAAAATTGGCCCCAACCATATATATAAAACGCACAGAGATCGGATGCTTGAATAAGAAATCGATAGATAAGATAGCGTGAGAATAAAGGGAGGAACGAGGAAAGTACGGGACGAAGGGGAGTAAAGCTCGGTCGATTAAAGCCTCCGAGGTTTCACACAAATATGAAATATCCTGCAAAAGATATTCTCCGTAAAGAGAAAAAGAAGATGGGAATAAAATGAAGCGAATGAGAAACGATCGGGTATGGTTTAAATTGACGATAACTTTGTGCATGAATGTGCGGAATGAGATGACGAGGAAGAATAAGACCAGGCAGGAAATAAAAAAGGTTAGAAAACGCATCGGGAGTAACAATGCGATCGACTTTAGCTCAGGAACGTGCTGTATCGAAACTTCTACGTAACGTACCATGCGAGTTGCTTTACCTCTTCATTTCTTTTGCTCTACGTCTCTCTCTCTTTTTACCTTGAGGTTAAAATACTTCGTACCGAGTGCATGCAGCGCACTGAATATTTTCTCTTTGGCAAAAAGTCTCAACGCGAAAACCGGATGAAACGGAAGAAAGGAAAGCATTTTTCTCTTCGTATCTCGTAACAAAGCCAATTTCACTGTGCGTGGGATAGACTTTCGTCCGCTCTTTCCTTTTCTTTCGCCTCGGGCTCGAGCCCGGGCATCTTCGTGTTTTCAACGCGAATGATATCCAGAACCCGACTACAATCTCTTGTCTCTTTATCCCTCGGAAATGTCATACTTTCTGCATCTCCGGGAAATTCGACACATTTATCGTCTCTTTCCAAAACTTCAAAAAATCTCAAATTTCTAATTATCCGCTCCTCTGGAGTTTCAGGATAAGCTCGAGTCTCGTGTGGATTACGTCGTCTCATTTCTTCGCAGAAAAGATTATTGTATACATATATCGAATTTTAAGGTTTTCGCATCTCGATATTTTTATCGAATCAGCAACAGAGAATTGAAATCTACGTATTCCCGAAGCAGTAAAATGTAGAAATATGAAAACAAGAATCCTCATGAACTGCATATACAGAAGAAACAAGGTTACATCCAGTTGTATAGAAATGACAGCAGTTTTCCGAAACTTTGTTCTCCACTCGGAATAATACCCAAGGAAGTAAAAAACTAGACAATAAAACATAGACCAGAAGGTTGAGATGTTGAAAATACGATATCTGGGCATCGCATGAAGGATGAAAGGGTAACCTGATACTGAAATATCATACACGAAGATGGAATTTCGTTGGGTCAATGTTTGCGATATAATGCACGGAGGAGACGAGATGAGCTCGAAAATTCATCCGGCTATATTTATACGCGAACGCGGATCGTGATACGCGATTCGATTGAAATATTTTGACGCGGTGGTGGGTGGTGGAAAGGGGCGGATGGAGGGGGGGGGGAGTGGAAGGGTGATATTGTGAGGCCGCGGAACGTGATGTCCCTCGTAAATTTAATATCGCTTCTCCGTAAATGCGGAATGCGCGGGCTCAGAGGTAGATAGGCTTTCTCGGGGCGCGCAGCTTTGTCACTACAGCGCGACGGTGCTGCCATCCAGTCGCCGATGTCACACGTTTCCTGCCACGAGACCGTCCAGCCCCGACCTACGTCCTTCCGGTCCCAGGCACCGGAAATACTTCAACGACCCCGAAGTAAACACGACGAACAACCATTTTCTCTGTATTTGTCTCTCTCTCTCTCTCTCTCGCTGTCTATTTCGCGTTTGACTCTATCTTCCATTGTCTGCATGCTCGAACACACGTGTACTTCCGCGAATAAATACGAGCGGCGAGTGTACGTGTCTCCGATGCCTCTGATCTGATAACGTCGTTATCAATCCTGTGACGCTCGTCGGGAGCTCCTATCGAGAGCTATGAAATCCGAGCAATTGCTTCGACGGAATATCGCGAACGTAATTGTTCGCGAAAATCGCTCGAAAATATTTCAGATCGGAAACTTTGGGAAGCGAAGGAAGTAAAAAGAACGCAATTACGAATAAAACTTAAAATTGTCTGTTCCAACCATAAGAATCTGGACGCCGAGGAAACAAATGCTCGAGATACACATGCGATAATTCTTAAAGTTTTCTATAGTAAAGAATACAGCTTTTTATGGTCAATGTATAATTTTCTCCGAATTCTGAAGTATATTTTACATCAGGATTTCCTATCATAAAAGTATAATAAAAATAACGTTTAGATAAAAATGATGAAATAATAAAAAAATCATAAAATTCAACTAGATTTTGACAGACAGAAATTCTGTTTTCAAGAAATAAAATCGTTCTATAACAGTAAAAATGATGTAGAAACTTTTTTCTTCGAAAGTTGTTAATTTTTAGAGAAAATACAGTCCAGCCTCACTATAATGAACTCGTCGGGGTTGGGCTAGTTTCGGTACAATGAACTTCTTCGTTATCCTCATTCAGGGACAGTGTATAAAGCGCAGCTAAGTGCGCAAGTGCAAGATTTGCATGCGAGTGATCACGAGCCAATCGTGATTGGTTGTTACATCTCGGTGGTGGGAAGTGAAGAAATTCACTATAGCGAGATTGGCATAGTTCACTGTAGCGAGACTCGACTGTAGTTCAATTTCGTACGATATAGTACACTTAAGCATCACCGTAAATCCATAAATATGATATGCGGTGGAGATATATATATTTCATGAAAAATGCATTACACTTTTACAAAGATGCTCATTATAATATTTATTGAAAACTAACAGTTGTAGTGGGTCGGCCACTTCGCGGCCTCGCTGTGATTATTAATTACAAAGTTATTATTTAAATATGTCATGAAATTTGTCATAAAAGCATGTGACAGCAGAACTTTCAGACCAGAAATCAATTTTTTTTGAAATTTTCATACAAAAATAATGTTCGAATTTTTTTATTTTTCCGATGGCTTTTTAAAAATTTTTCTTGCATAGAAACCTAGAGATAATTACGAACAATAAAAAAAAAATCATCCCGATCGGTCCACTTGTCTGACGCCTCTCGAAAGAGTACCCGCTTCTCACCTCTTGCGTCTTGACTTCATGCTCGTTTTGTAACGAGCTTTTTGTCCTTGTGGTCTTATCGTTGTTTATTAGCATTTTCTCGCGCTGACATTTCGGATTTTCCGGTTGCGTTCAAGTATGGTCTCGTTTCTCGTCTATCGACTCCTTCATACCGTGAACTAAATGCACACTCACAGTATAATTAATGATTATAATTTCCAACGAGGAGATTAATTTCGAACATATTTTCCAGTGAAACCTTGCAAAATCGACCCACAGTCAAAAGCAAAACCATGCAATTGTTCAATCAACTTGAGCAATACGGAATATCCGCTTTTACGAAATACTCCATGAAAAACCGTTCCATCCAAAAGAAAATTCCATCCCAATTACATTGTTACTTTTTTGAAACTTACGATCAAATTCTTTTCTACTGACGATTGTGATGTCAAGTAAAAGATCGTCTGAATTGCGAGGAAGAGAAAGAGAGCAGGATGTAAAGTGCCTAGAAAGATTGAAATCTCTGTAAGATACGTGGTAAGAGAGAATATCCATGGCGACAAAGCCGAGGAGTAGAAAAGAGCAAGAGAAGCATGGGAATAACAGAGGACAAGGGCAGAGGTGGGGGGAGGAAAAAAAAGTTAAGTCTCGGATCGGGGAGATCGGCCATTGTCGTGTAAGAGGAGACTTACTTCAACGATCCCTCGTGTATACACGCTATAAATATAACCTCATATTTCTTGACTCCAGAACATCCGGAGACAGAAACGTTGCTGTAACTTTCGAGTACAGATTTTCATCTTCTCCCGAAGCGGATACGAGAGTCCCAGCGAAGATGATGGCAAGTCCAGTCAAGGTTTTGACGATACCTTTTTGACCCTTTTTCTTATATATTTATGTATATGTCTCCGAGAGTCCGGAAAGTCTCCAGTGCGCCGAGGAAAGCCCTCAAGCTCACTTCACCCTGCATGACCTGCTTTGATACTTCACCATCCAGGTTGCTTGTCATCCAACGATCTTCGCGTCACCCAGGAACGCTCCCTTGGAATGCCCGTATCCAACTCCGTACGGAAAATTCAATACCGAAGACACACAAACGATTTCGTGAAAAACTTTCCACTTCCATTCGCCCCCTGTGGGTCTTCCGATAAAATTGCGGTAAACTTTCCAAGAACAAAAATATGTGGTACGAATTGCCCTGAAGCCCTCTGTTGTGTTAAAATTAAATTATACATCCTCCTTCAGAAATTAAATATTGAAACTGTCACTTATCATCTTTTTATGTATTTTTTTTCACAGGTCTCTGATGATTTTCTCGTTGTTTGATTTTCATAATGTATTTACGAACTTTCAATGTATTCAAGGGGCTCGGATCACAGAATATATAACAGTACATGTAATAAAAACCGTACATCTAGAGTAGAATAACGATGAAAATTTCATGAATTTTAACGACTATGTTCTTGCGTGTCGAATAATTGAATATCAATTTTTAACAAATGTTATCACATTGCCCTCGAGTCAATAGCGAAATACATTCTTATACTCGGCGTCTATACTTATAATACAAAAACATATGTACAATTCATAATCGATTGCTCTGTACTAAAGTTGAAAAGAACATTTGAAAGAAATATTCTTAAATTTTTCGGAGCAGAAAGTTCTGTCTGAATTTCGTCAAATTACACCGGCACACAAAAAAAAATAAGTGGCGATTACTTTTGACCAGACCCACCTATTTCTATGTATTTTGACGCGCTGAATTCGAATTTGGGGTCAGATT
>JAPYYX010003248.1:0-11720 GCA_030522605.1 Cremastinae sp. B BG-2022a | reverse complement strand
GGAATGAACCATGGCAATAGACGGTTCTAAATGGAAGGGAATATCGTGATTAAAGCTAGAAGCTGTACGAAAGGAAACCAACCGAACTAACTAACTACAGACACAGTTCTGTGCGAGCCTATGAATGGAATCAAAATTTTAACAACATTTCTCCGGTGTTTTTTGTAAGTGATTGAACGAATATTGAATTTCTCTTTTTATCTACATAGTGCACTTTTATAGCACAGAAAGTGCATAATTTTGTCACCTATTTGCTGAGAATCCTTGTAGAAAATTTAGTCAAAGTTCCAGGAATGTTAATCTTCACCCACTGCTTAATATTAGCCATGCACGCCAAGTTTTTTTGGCAGAAAAAATTGTTAAATCAACTAATAGAAATGTAGTACGTACAATAATTACGTACAATTCCAGCATGATAAAATACAGTTGCTGTATAACAAAACTGATCTTTTATTACTTGATGTACTTTATTTACTTTTTAAAAAAAGTGTTTTTGACATATTTTATTACTTGGGATATGTTTTTATATTTTTTTCACTATTTAAAAAAGTTTTTTCTCCACATTTCACTAATCTTCGTTACAGGAACGAACAAATAATTATTTGCAAAAAATAATATCTCTCCAGTTTCATGAATTTTCCGTTAGAAGGTTGAAAGGTTAATAATGAACATAAGTACTTGTGACTATATATGTATATGAAAAACTTTTCCGTAATAGCAAAAAAGCACTCCATTAATTAAAAACCCTGTACGTCGGACGATTAGAATATAGAAACTTATTAACTCGAATTTACTAGAATCATTAACTGGAATTTATTACTTTCAAACCATATTCAGGAACTAGGTTTCGATCTATAGTTATCGGTTGTGATGTCACGAGAAAAAATTGCGACGAACAAATTTTTAATCCCATAATTACAAATTGATGATATCTCGAGAATCATTGAAGGGATGGAGATGAATCCAGTGCCATTCGAAAGAAAAAAGCAGGTTCATTTCAAGTAGATTCTTTCAGATTTAAATGAGTTCAGCGAACGGTTTCGCAGATATTTGGAAAAAAAGATCGAAAAACTTTGACAAATATAATCTAATTGTAAATAAGACACAGCATCTTGGCGTTTTTTTTCATCACTTGGTGTCAAGATACTGCCACATCTTTAAACATTTATACAATATATTGTTCACAAATTCTGGCGTCTCTTATTTTTGATTATTACTCGTTTATATGATAGTTGTTTTACTCCAGTTCTTACATGTTATATTTTTTGTACATTTTGACAATCTTGATATCGGAGTGTCACTTTGATAGATCTGAATTCGCTTTTAAGCCACGGCAAGAACATTGCTGTGATCCTCCGATTTCACACGAAAAAAAAAACACTAAGTATAAAAATTTGGACAGTAATAACGACGTAAACGTCATCGCGAATTCAGGCAAAAATGCGTCCTTATTATTCTGAGAAGGGGTGCCAAATGTATAACTGGCAGCGATGATGTCACGAAGAAAGTCTGGGCTGAAAAAAATGGGGATTTAATAATCTAAAGACACGGAAGGTGACTTGGTGCCTAGTCACAAATAAAAGAAATATATATAATCGTCACAACGGGACCGTGTCTACTTGCAGTGAGATTGATTTTAATCTTATTTTGACAATTCGCTTAACCCCAAGTCTGAAGACATATACTTGAAAAGAAGCTTTTTTTGTATTAAATTTAAAGCATATAAACGATTTTGCAGATTCTACAATTAAAAATTGGTAGTATAGATAAATTAAAGTTTATAGATTAATTAAAATACAGAATATTTCATATATTTTTTAACGAAAAGTGATTCCACATGATCTGGTGATAACTTTTTTCTTTTTATTTGACGTGCTTCAATCTTTTTCAAAAAGGCTTTTTTACATATTTCACTTCTTTCGACAAAGAAATGAGCAAATAATTATTTCGCTGTTTTTTGATAAGTAATGCATGTCTCAAATTTAATAAATTTTTCTTCACGAGGCTAAAAAGTTAGGAATGCAAATTAGTACCTAATATTCATGCTTTGTGAAGTGAAGTGAAGTGGCAAGAAGATTGAAGCAATCCACCGATTTTGCGCAAAAAAACACCTATTTTGACGTTTTTGACGGTAATAATGTCGTAACTCATCGTGAATTCTTTTTATATGCACCTTTTCTTTATTGTTCATAAGTACCTTTTCTTTATAATAAATGTGACATTGGCAATGATGACGTCACGAGACAAAATCACGGTCACAAAAAATCTGAATTGTAATAGTATCAAATGGATAATATTTCGATAACGGATGAATGAACGGATTGAGATGGATCTAACGCCATTGGAATGAAATAAAAATTGGTTTTCTCTAGGTAGGAGTCTTTAGATTTCCGGTTAAGTGAATTGATTTATTGATATTTGGAAATAAAGATTGGAGAAATTCGAAAAACTTCAATCTTACTGTAAGTAGACACAGCACTGCCTTGACGATTTTGAATATTGATGAATTGTTTTTTTTTATTACTCGGCGTTCAGGTAGTTCAGTCTCGTTGAATGGTTCAATGTCCGATTATCGAGCCGTAAACTTGGGCCTTCCAATGGTCTCGCAATAAGTGGAGTCCGAGAACGCGAAATTATCAAATGTTACGCAAGACTGGCGTTGAAATGTTTTTCCTTTTTTTTCGTAATTTCGACCGTCATTAAACCACACGGCCGTGGTTGCTGACACGAAACAACATTCGTTACGTTCCATTGAAAACTTTTCTCCCCACGTGACTACATTAAAACTACAAAAATAAATAGTAATGCTGTGCGAAATATTTCGAGGTTAACGGACTGCAAGAAAATGGACATGTGCGAGAAAAATATCGACTGAAAAAAACTCGAAGTTAACAAATAAATTAAAGAAATATTTTGCCGAACCCTTCAGAGCATTGCGCATCGGAGAATATGTTTTCTACTTATTGAATTTTTTTCCAATTTTCATTCCCACTCATTTTTTCTGGCGATGCCAGAAATGTTTGTACGAGTGCAAGTTCATTTCTTCCGAGCACGTATTTCATTCCTCTTTGCAAAGTATACATTTCTCGGAATTATTATCATGATTAACAAAAGGATGTTTACGTTTCTAGGCGAAGACGTTCATGATCAGTGTTTAATTACTTTCATTGTATCCCGGGGTAATCGACTCCCCTGCATCGGAGCGTTAAATATTCATTGAGATCCGTACGATATATAACTCTTACACGATTTTTTTATACTCTTGTATACACTCGTCATTGCTTGTGTATTCTCTTCGAAACTTATTCCAGACCGAAGCAATAAGGACTTATCGAATTGGAAACTGTTTGAAATAGTTTTATGTTTATATCTACAAAAACAAATTTTATTAAATGATCGAGTTTTATTCGTCATAGTCTTTTCCATCATGAAAATTTCATTTTGATCAATCTTTATTATAACATGTCTCTCTTTTTTAACGTTATTCTAATTATATGTATGAAAGCATCAAGTAGTACGAAAATTAATTATATAGTATTTATGAAAAATGTGAAATAATTTATTTGTGTACAAAGGTGGAGCGGCTGGCTCGGTCGTGGCGAGGAGACTGAGCGAGAGGCAGGATTGGAAAGTTTTGCTGATCGAAGCGGGACCGGATGAGCCGCCTGGCGCGGAGGTACCGAGTATGGTTGGATCCTTTCTAGGCAAGTCTGAATGTTCGCTTTCCCAGAACTTTCCCAATTATCGATGCCGCGATGACTAGCGGTTTACGGCCATCGGGAATCTCGATTAAAATGTATATAAATAAATTGGCAGGCTCAGAGCTCGACTGGCAGTATAGGACAACGAATGAAGCGAACGCGTGTCTCTCGATGAACGGTTCTTGCGGTTGGCCGCGGGGAAAAAATCTTGGAGGGACGACCGTTCATCACGGGATGATGTACATGCGCGGGCATCCCCAGGATTACAAGAATTGGGAGGAAATGGGGAACCCTGGTTGGAGCTGGTCCGATGTCCTCCCATATTTCATTATGTCCGAAAACAATGGCGAGATCAATAGGGTTGGCAGAGAATTTCATGGGACGAGCGGACCATTGAACGTCGAGAGATTCCCCTGGCAGCCTCCGATAACCCAGGATATTCTCGACGCAGCGGCGGAAAAAGGGTACGGAATCTCAAATGACCTCAATGGCAGACAAATCTTGGGTTTCACGGTTGCTCAGACGACGAGTAAAAATGGTGTTCGAATGAGCAGTGCTAGCGCTTTTCTTCGCCCCATCAGAATGCGAACGAATCTCGATATCGCTCTAAATGCTACCGCTACAAGAATCATCATTGAAAACAGAACAGCAGTAGGAGTTGAATATTTTCAGAATGGAGTGCGGAAGATCGCCAGAGTCCGGCGCGAAGTCGTTGTTTCCGCCGGAGCTGTAGACTCGCCGAAACTTCTACTTCTCTCTGGAATTGGTCCTGCGGAACATCTAACATCCGTCAACGTCCCGCTTTTCCATGATCTTCCGGGTGTTGGAAAAAACCTTCACAATCACGTCTCTTTTACCTTATTATTCACGATCAATCAGCCTAATTACTACGATCTCAATTGGGCCTCGGTCGCCGAGTATATCGGCTTCCTGAAAGGTCCTATGGCATCCACCGGACTTTCTCAAATTACGGGTGTCGTCGCTTCGAAATACACGACACCAAATCACCCCGATTTGCAGTTTTATTTCTCTGGATACCAGGCTTCATGCGCAGTTAACGGAGCCACAGAAGAACTTCAGAGCAATGGAAACCTCCGAACCATTGGAGTTTTTCCTACGAATCTTCATCCTACGAGCAAAGGTATATATTACACATCACTCATTCCAATCATGAAAATGTTCATCAAACCTATCGGTTCGTTTCTATATTTATTATTTTTGAATATTTAGGCGAACTTCGTCTTGCGAGCAACAACTACACTGACCAGCCGATTATTTGGGGAAACTATTTATCAAACCCTCAAGATGTAGCTGTCCTCGTCGAAGGAATTCAAACAGCTTTGTCCTTGATGAACTCGAGCACGATGGCCAAACTGAACGTAAGTTTCGCTACGCGGCCGATACCCGCTTGTTCAGCGTATCGTTTCCTTTCAAACGAGTACTGGGGCTGCGCCGTTAAACAAGAAACTGGCCCGGAGAATCATCAGGCTGGATCTTGCAAAATGGGACCAAGCTCAGATCCGATGGCAGTCGTTAATTCTCAATTGCAAGTTCACGGAATCATGGGTCTGAGAGTCGCCGATACTTCAATAATGCCTCAGGTTATTTATATTTCAAATTATATACGCACTATCTCTCACTTTTTTTTAAAAAACGTTTTATAAGATCACTTATATATTTTAGAACGAATTTTTTAAAGTACATATCGATGGACTCCTCTTAAGTTTTAGAGTTTCAATGTTGTATCTATATTATACTTTTCTGCTCGCTTAGGTTACTTCTGGAAATACGGCAACGCCCGCGATGATGATCGGTGAAAGAGTAGCCGAGTTTATTAAGGAAGCTTGGAAATCTTCGGGAAAACTACCTTGTAAAAATTGTGGCTATATTGATCATGATCATGGTCCGTACAACGATCCGTTTCACGATTCCCACCATAGCCCTTATCCTGGCCCTTATCCTGGCCCTTATCCTGGCCCTTATCCTGGCCCTCATTCCGGCCCTCATTCCGGCCCTCATTCCGGCCCTCATTCCGGCCCTCATTCCGGCCCTCATTATGACCCGCATCATGGCCCTCGTCCTGGTACTACCTCCTACCGCAGATACCAAAATAATCCATACTGAACCCGATTTTTAAAGTCAATAATCCTATCCTAGTCACGCGATACAATTGTTTTATTTTATCGCAATCAAATTTAACTCGGATTCCCTCGCATCGTTTCTTTCATCACCCGAACAGATAACAAGTTAGCTTGACACTGTCGAGGTCTTTAAAAAATTCCAGAAACTAGAGCAAGTTATCAAGTATTATCGAGTTCCTGCCTACGAATAAACTACCACTACTTGTTAAAACAACAGTATACTTTGAGAGCTCATTATGTCTTTCCGTAATCCTGAATTGCATCGAATGTAAAAAACAATAGATGAGTAATAAAATGTTTTCATCAACTGCTGTGTCATTAGAAATTCTTCTAAGTAAGCATTCACTTTGCACATAAAACTAAAGTTACATTTACAAGTTTAATTAGCTCTCTATTATCGTCTGCGCAAGACAATTTTATTCTAATCATGGATTTCCAATGAACATCGTTAGGCAGAGCTCATCGCTCATCCTCGTGATCGTGTTTATTCACTTCCTGCTGATAAGGGTCGAGCTTGTGGCTAATAAATAGAAAATTCTGTGGCGAAAATTCAGCACTCGCTCGTAGGAATCGGTCTCTGCGTATCCCTTTCCACATTTTTGCTTTTGAGCTTCACACTGGAAATAAAAAAACAAAGCATGGTACATACGGTCATACTTCAGATACATATTGATGATACATTTGCTTTTTTATTCGTTTATTCATTTATTGGATCTCTTCTTAGACTGAAGTTGGTCCAACATCATGCTTGCATCCGTTCGATGGTGGCCCGCAATTGTCTGAAGTTTGCACCGCAAGCAGCCTCGCCATTTTTCTCACCGTTGTCAATAGTATGGTTCGTCTCAATCCGAGGATAGGTGACGCGTGTGGTCGTGTCAAGCCAAGGGAAAATCCGCTCACTACTTACGACTTCATCGTCGTAGGAGGTAACTATGAAAAATTTTTCGTAGCATTCGAGAACTCTATTCCTCTTAATATGTATAGTTAATTGAATTGCCGACAGGTGGCGCTGCCGGTGCGGTGGCTGCTGCCAGACTCAGTGAAGTTTCGGAGTGGCGTATTCTTCTCCTGGAAGCTGGGCCAGACGAGCCAGTAGGAGCTGAAATACCATCTAATTTTGGCATATATTTGGGTAAATTATTTGTGTATCTTACATCAATGGGTCCATGACAGCAATTTCAAGAACATGTATTTAAATGAAACAATATGAGCATCATAAACATAATTAGTGATAATAAATGATCAGGAACGGAAATTGATTGGCAATACAAAACTGTCAATGAGTCCAACGCTTGTCTGAGGAACAATGGAAGGTGTTTGTGGCCGAGAGGAAAAAATTTAGGTGGTACAACTGTGCATCATGGGATGGCTTATCATCGCGGAAATGCACGAGATTACACAACGTGGGTAGAATTGGGAAACGAAGGATGGTCTTGGATCGATGCAAGTTTTAGTGCAAGTTGTTACATATATTTTATTCATAAATCAATTGAACATAAAATAGGAAATGGTGTCCCAAATGAATCTAGGTTTTGCCATTTTTTACGAAATCGGAGGACAATAAGGAAATTGGCAGAGTAAGTGCAGTCTATCACGCGACCGGTGGTCCAATGACAGTTGAAAGATTTCCATGGCAGCCGTCAGTGGTCTGGAACATTTTGGAAGCAGCAAACGAGACTGGATACGGAACCACCGAAGACATGACAGGTTCACAAATAACAGGATACACGATCGCCCAGACAATGTCCAAAGATGGTGTTCGCCAGAGTTCAGCAGCGGCTTACCTACGACCGATCAGGGATCGAAAAAATCTCCACATCGCGCTCAACGCTACCGCAACGAAACTTGTGATTCGTAACAAAAAAGTTCGTGCGGTCGAATACATAATTGTGAGTATAGTTTGAAGTTAGAATAATCAGCTATTGGGTAATGGGTCGTGTCTGAATTTGTAAAATTAGTATGAAGCTTATTCGTAATAGATTAATATTCTTTATATTCGCATTTAATTTGTCCATTATTGAGTAATGGAAACTCTTGATAAATTGTTATCGTTTTAACGCTCAGAACGGTAAAATCAAGAGATCAATCGTGAAACGAGAAGTTGTGGTATCTGGAGGTGCGGTGAATTCCCCGCAACTTTTGCTTCTTTCCGGAATTGGGCCAGCAGACGATTTAAAAGACCTTAGAATTCCAGTCGTTCAGAATTTGCCCGGGGTAGGAAGGAATCTCCACAATCACGTGTCGTACGCATTGGATTTTACCATCACAGGGAAACGTCTTAAATCTTACAGCTCTTCTGACATAAAAGAATACCTTGCGAACCAAACTGGTCCCCTGTCATCATCTGGAATGGCACAAGTTACCGGAATAATCGCTTCTAAGTACACGACACCCGATTATCCTGATCTGCAGATGTTTTTCTCAGGATATCAGGAATCGTGCAATTTTGACAAACCACTTGATACTAAAGTCGATGGAGACGATATCCCTATTCGAATGACCGCTGTCAATCTCCATCCAAAAAGTCGAGGTATTGTACTCCCTCAAATTTGTTCTCTCTGTAATTTTAATTCAACTACTACGAACGAATATTAAGAGTCCTGGTGAATTGGATTATAGACAAGCACATACTTTTTTCATCATAAGATTAGCGGTAAAGATAAATGAAGAAGATGAGCATTATACTTATGTATAGCAACATTTGGGTGAGCCAAAAAAAACGAACCCATCGCGTTTATGGATTAAAATGAATCTACACATCGAAAAAATATTCCCGCGCAGAGCAGAATTTGTACCTCAATTTTAAAAGGTGTCGGTGAAAATACAAAGTTCCCCATTTAAATAACACATAATTTTTTTTCATTGAAAATGCTGTAAGTTTTGGACCGTTCGAGATGGAATTTTTTACCCAGCAGATTTTTGTAGAGCACTCAATTCCCTAAAAAATTAACCCTGAGTCGATTTTTTGTAATTTAAAAA
The DNA here is from genome assembly GCA_030522605.1 of Cremastinae sp. B BG-2022a. NCBI lineage: Eukaryota > Metazoa > Arthropoda > Insecta > Hymenoptera > Ichneumonidae > Cremastinae sp. B BG-2022a. Next base: position 2,899 of record JAPYYX010003248.1, on the reverse strand, counting down.
TTCGTATATTCAGAGGTCATGAAAAGTGCAAAAAGCTAAATATTTAGTTTCGGCATTTTTTTATTACAAATGTCTATACTTCAGGTAGTTCGTGCATTACAGTTAAGTTAAAACGATTGTTCTTAGTTTATCTTTCTACCTTATGGTTTTTCAGTGTATGTTTATTAAGCAAAGTTGTTGCAGATTGACTGAAGAATAACGTACTTGAGGATCAAGGTCAACTAACTTGATCTTGAATTTCTATATACGTATGAAAATCGGGAAAAAATATTTCTTGAGATTTTTTTTTAAACTAAAGGAAACTTCTTTGAAGTAGTAAAAAGAGCCATGCAAAATTTCAAGACGGCTCTCTATCTAGTAATCAAGATATTTAGGATTGAAAATCGCAACATTTAACACGTGCTCTTATGGAAGAGAACAGAAAATTGTAATTTTCAACAATCAATATCTTGATATCTAAGAAGAAAAACCTTTTAAAATCGGATACACGTATTCAGCTCACACCAAAAAAGGTTCGTGAAAAATTTCAACGAGATCCCAAGAAAACGGTTTCATGCATGAACTACCATAATGAACAAACTAAGATTAATGAAACAAAATAATTTGTTGCAATATAAATTTTTGTATGTATTAAGAACAGTGGCAATCACGTGACCGACCAGATTTCTTAGATCACGGATTTATGAAGTAATAAAAAAATTGTCATCAAAAATTGGATCGATGTCATCAAAAAATGAATCGTGTCACCGTTCTTTGGATCGAAAAAATATATTACCGCTTTTTGAGCCGAATTTATTAATATTAAGGATGTATAGGCCGTACAATCCCTGACAAGTTTCGCCAAAAATATTTCACTTCAATTGGATTTGTGTCTGATATTTAATAGATTATTTCTCACTCGAACGTTTCATTATACTGTCCGTTGATTACGAATAAATTTTGCACTTTGATTATTTATTTTTCGATTTCACCACAGTTAAAACAAACTGCGCCTGTCCATTTTCTTTTCCGAATTGCAAATAAACGGTGCGGTGGAATCACTGCGAATTTTGCGGGAGTATTCACGACAGTTGTGTTAGTTTAATTGAAAAGTGGCTTTTTTAACGGTAGTTTTTAAATGTTTTGTAGTGATTTTTTATCTTTTTCCATAACATTCAATGTAAAAAACGAATTTGATTTTCTCAGAAACGGTACGGTCGAATCCGTTGAAACTTTTCGAGTATACCTTTTAGTCAATTCCGAACGTATCTACCAATTTTCATCAAAATCTCTTTTTTTATATTTGGTGTCGTTCTACCTTAAGAAAAGTTGTTGCAAATTGATTCGAGAACAATATATTCGAAAGTCAAGGTCATCTAACATTACCTTGAGTTTCTACGTATGTAAGAAAATCATGAAAAAAAATCGTACAAAATTTTGGAAAAACTAAAGGAAACTTCTTTGTAGTACAAAAACAGTTATGGAAAATTTCAAGACGTTTTACTATTTAGAAGTCGAGATATTTAGCATTGAAAATTGCAATATTTAACAAGTGCTCTTATGGGAGAGAACTAAAAATTGTGATTTTTAACAATAAATATATCAATATCTACGTGGTAAAACCTTGCAAAATTTGTCACACCTATTGCAGGTCATATCAAAGACAGTTTGTTCAAAATTTAAACAAAAACTTAAGAAAGCAAAAAATGACAGAAATACCGTAAAAGCAATGGGTACCCAAAAGGTGGTAGATTTGGACCTGGGTGGTCACGTGATTCCCATTGCATTTAGCGAATTATTACTCGATAGCTTAACTCTTCGTACCTGTTGTCTTTCGTATAAACGTCATGACCGTTGTGATGAGAGAAAATCTCACGCTATTGCTAAAGCGCCAAAATCGAAATTTCTAATTTGCGCAGAGGCGAAACTTTAAATTTGATGAAATAATGTAATGTAAAGTATAGTTATAGAATATTTTATTATGGTATTTTACTTTTATTAGTAGAAAAAATTACACAGCCACACAAAAAAAAAATTTCTCTCGGACCCAGAGACCGGAGCATGCCTATGATACGAATTTGGGTCACTAAAATAGAATCCGAGGCCTATTTCACTCTATCACCTCAGAATTTTTTATAGCTTCAAAAATATTGATATTTCCAGCAATTAAACCGTGCAATCCTATGTGTTAAGGCTTCTGACGGTAAATCCATTAATCTTAATCCCCTGAATATGCAACCTAATCATATTCCAACTTAAGAAACCCATGAACCCAATCCCCATAACCCTTTACACCAATGACCCCATAAACAAAGGACTAAATCGAATACGTACAAAAAATATGCATTAGATTTATATACAAATACATTTACAATGAATGTACACATGAATCACACTTATTTACAAAAGGCTCATAATACTAGATTGGTCACACATATACAAAAAATATGCAAATAACGCAAACACATATTTGGGGGGGAGGGGGCGAAATGGGATACCCAAAAAATTTGGTGAAAATGTACAATATTTCGAATTTTGATAAAATTCAATATCAAATAGTCTTTTTTTTGATAAAAACATTGTATTTGGTGATTTAACAACACATTCAAACAAAAAGTGATTCTAAAAATCAATTTATATAGCAGATCGAAAAAGAACATTTTTTTGGTTATGAAACACATTTAAACAGGAATTGAAAGAAATCATCAATTAATTACTTAAAATAAGACGTCAAAGCTAATAATAACTTTACAAATTACCTAAACTTTTGGAAGCGGAAATTTTTCTTAAATACCCCATTTGCCCCCTCCCTCTCTACCCGACATCTAGAGACACGGCAGTGTCTTGACGCCAAGTAATGAAAAAAAAGCGATGCGCGCGCAACCTCGCGTCAAGACGCTGCCGTGTATACTTACAGTAA
>JAPYYX010003247.1:0-11721 GCA_030522605.1 Cremastinae sp. B BG-2022a | reverse complement strand
ACACCGTGTATAAGAACGTATTTTGTTGGTCAATTACTCAACAACGACGTGGATGAAAATTTTGAAAAAATTAATTTTTACTTATTTGAGGTATAAGAAAGTGCTCGCCAAATTTTGTCAAATTCTTATCATTTTTCAATTTCCTATGTGTTTAACATGCGATTGTAGATAAGTGGTATCGAAACCCCTTAATTCAATTTAAATTAAAACATTTTTTAATTCAAGTTTTTTTTAGAAACAAACATAATCCAAGCAAAAATGCATCTTTTTCTTTTCTATTTACTTTAATTGAATGTTAAGAAAAATTTCAATTTAAATTAAATTTTTCTAAATTCATGTTTTTCATATTCATTTTTGAGATTGCCTCAAAATGCATCTCATCTATTTCTTCGCTATTTATTTAGAAATATTTAATTTAATTAAAATTTTTTAAAAATATTTAATTTAAATAAATAGTAAAGAAAAAGATGAGATGCATTTTTAGGCAATCTCAAAAATGCAAAATGCAATTTGAGGTTGCCTCAAAATGCACCTCATGTTTTTCTTTTCTATTTACTTAAATTGAATGTTTAAAAATTTTTTAATTTAATTTAAATATCCTCATTTTCAATGCATTTTTGAGATTACCTCAAAATGCATCTCATTTTTTTTTTCTATTTACCGAAATTAAATATTAAAAATTTTTTAATTTAAATAAAATATTCCTAAATTCATATCGTTACATATCTCATGTTCGAAACAAATTTTACCTTAGCTTCGTAGAAATCGAGGCTGGATCCGTTCGTGTCGTTATCCTCCGAACGAAACTCAACTTGCACTTGATGTGAACTTCTTGCAATTCTTCCAGAATTGCCGGACGAGGGGGTCGAATTTTCCGAGCCATCGTCTCGACAGCAAGCTGCTGTGCACACAGTCCGTTCCCTGCTAATTTTTTTACAAGTTAAAATATACTCAAAACAAAAATCATGATCTCTACAGTTACTTCGATAAAATGTCATATTTTTAAGAAAAAATTTTGCCAACGATTGTAAATCTCATAAATCCCTAAAGAATAAGCAAAATTTATGAAAAAGTTACCTTCGAGCTGTGACGGAATCGCGTCTTCTTGGGACCGGCGGCGGAAGTTGCGCAATCTGAAGACTTCTCGCGCTCTCGTAACTAGCCTCGCTGTTACCGCTGCTGCTGTTGCCGCAAGCGTGTTCCTCGCGGAGATTGTAGTTCTTAGCCGAGAGCATCGCGAAGTGCAGGTTGCTCTTGAGATCGTCCGCCGCCGTCGACAAGTTTCCCGGGATCTTTGGTGTTCGTCTCATCGCTCTTGGAGGTGGTACGGGTGATGGTGGATTACTCGACGTCTCCGACATCGTTTCCGGTGTTGCCAGGGGTGCTATCCTCGGTGTGCAGTCCCAGTTCAGCGGATGATTTGACCTGCCACAATTTCCATCCACTCTTATGCACATCATATGAAGAGGCGGTATTTACACAATTATCATTTCATTTCAATAAATGTATGTAAAAATCAAAATATACATTTTTTATTGTATTTGAAAAAAATAAATTTGACCTAAAATTATAAAAAATATAATTTTTTTTTGTAAATTGATACTTTTTGAAAGGTTTTACAACCGAAAAATTTTTCCAATTGGTTTTTTTCGATCGACCTGCGTTTTTAAGGATGTACTGGAGATAATTCGAAACGGTGACAAAAATCTGAAAATTTTACCAGTCACTGATGATAGAATTCTAATATTTTTGAGCAAATTTCAATTCAATTTACTGAATCGTTTAAAAGTTATAACAAATTTAATATTATTCGTATTCGAAATTATAATAAGTTATAAATATTTAAAAAACGGTAGTAGTTATTTGTCAATTTTTTATCAATTTTTTAAATATTAAAGAATCTTTCTATCAAATTTCATCAACTTGTACCAAACAGTTTCTAAGAAATTATCCATTTATGTGATAATAAAACGAATTTCCCTTTTCAAAAGTACTTAAAAATTGATCAAAACGATGATGACTTGTTGATATTTTTTTTTTACTATCAGTACTCATAAAAAATATTAATAACCGAGTTTTAACAATTTTGTCTAAAATTTTTGTTTTTCAATTGTTCAAACAATAGTTAATATGAAAATTGTTAATAAAACCTTAGCAAAATATCGAGTATCATTGTAAATAACATAATACAAAATTTTAACTTTGTAACAAAAAAACTTCATTATGAAAAAGCTAATTTTGTCAAGAATTGTATCACCAGTTCATCCTTAAAATCGATTGTCACAGTTTTTTTTAACTTATTTCTTTTTATATTGTCATATCATATAAAGAGACGATATTTGCACAATTATCGTTTGATTTCTCATCCAGCAAGAAATAATTTCTTTTTTTATTTGCCATTTTTGATTTACTCCTTTTTCCAAAATTTTCAATAAATTTATGTAAAAATCAAAAAATCAATTTTTTAATACATTTGAAAAAAATAGAATTTGAACCAAAATTACAAAAAATATAGTTTATTTTTGTAAATTGATATTTTTTGAAAAATTTTACCACGGAGAAATTAGCTATGATTTTTAAGATCAATTGTCAACAGTTTGAAATTTCCCACTCGTTCCACGAGTTCCCTGTCCAGTGGACTTTTGTGCAATTTTTACTGTGTTTTTTTTTCGTGAATAGAATTGCAAGCGGTGAAATTTCAGAGATTCGAAAATCGACAGATGATATGAGAATGACACGTTTAGAAGAATGCAGCGATGTGTGAGTTTTTTAAATAGAAAGCGAGCACAGTAAGCCAAAACAAAAGTAATGTTATATGTATCACGTCTGAAATCGCTCAATGAAATGAGATTCGAGTCAATCTCGTCAATCCCAAACAAATATTAACACTCGGTTGCAAATATTTAGAATCAAAAAACGCGATTTTTTTAAATTCGTAGACATTTTACATCGATTTTTATAGGATTATAAATCAGGACATAATTATAAATAATTAACACGAATGAGGGAAAAAACATCGTTAAAAATATTTTTCCACGATCCCTGATAAATATATGTATCACATCTGAAATCGCTCAATGAAATGAGATTCGAATCAATCTCGTCAATCCCAAACAAATATTAACACTCTGTAGCAAATTTTTTAAATCAAAAAACGCGATTTTTTTTTAATTCGTAGACATTTTACATCGATTTTTATAGGATTATAAATCAGGACATAATTTATAATTAATACGAATGAGGGAAGAAACGTTGAAAATATTTTTCCACAGATCCCTGATAAATACAATGTATTACGTCTGAAATCGCTCAATGAAACGAGATTCGAGTCAATCTCGTCAATCCCAAACAAATATTAACACTGTTGCAAATGTTTAAAATCAAAAAACGCGATTTTTTTTTAAACTCGTAGACATTTTATATCGATTTTTATGGGATTATAAATCAGGACAATTTATAATTAATACGAATGAGGGAAGAAACGTGAAAATATTTTTTTTCACAGATCCCTGATAAATATAATCCGAAATCGCGTAAATAAATTAATTTCGGACAGGGTTTCGAGGTTTCGTAAAAATTGGGGGAAAAAAATGATAAAATTTATCCGAAAATGATTGACGTCGTTCGGTTTGGACGTTGCTTTGAAAAAGTGTCTCTTACAGTTTGTTGTCCTCGAGTCTGGGCGTGTTGAGCAATTCGCTCGCGAGGCTGACGTACTCCCAGGGCAGCCCGTGAGAATCGAGGCTAAGCTCGCGTCCTGCTTGGGGAAATTCCGTCGGGCTCTGGAGCGAGGTAAAGCTCGTCTCCAAGCAGAGCCTGTGCGGGGGCGTACCGGCGGTCAGCGATCCACACTTTACCGATGGACTCGGCGGCGAGAGGAGCGCTCGCATCTCCTGCTCGATCTCCAGCTCCTGGGTCTCGTGGATCTCGCGAGCCTCCGAGGCTTCACCGGACGAGCCCGATGGCAATCTTTGCGGCTTCGCTGGTCCAAGCGTCGTTACAACCTGATCCGTGTATCCCGTATTCACATTTCAAATCAAATTTTCCTTCTTTTCCGCACTCCCATTACTTTATCGTTAATTTTATTTTTACGTTATCGTAAATTTCATTAAATTTTAATTTTAACATTTTTAATCGACGACCGCGGACGCGATTTTTCAAAAATCTCGTGAAGAATTTCCGAGTATTTGCGGTGAATGGCACAAATAAAATCGATCGGTGTGCTGGACAAGAGCTCGAGACTCGTAAAAACGAGGAAACTAAATTTTACGGGCTCGTGATGATCCATTGAAATAAAAAAAAAATTTTTTTTTGATGATAATAGAGGTGGACGTTTGTAGAATTCTCGATAAGAAATGATGAAGGTCGCGATGCGTTCTACAGCGTGCAGTTTTGAAAAATTCGAGTTATACGACTGGTGTGTTCGAATCCTCGCTGATATTGAAGTGCTCGGAGTCGATACGAGGAATAACTCAGATTTTTTTTTTACACGTCTGCATTGAGTTTTATGCACATGCTCTCGCTACACCTTTTTATTCTGTGATACACATTGAGGTAACTACTGAATGCATGCATGCATAGAGTGCACGATGGTGATTCTATAAATTTTACGAAAGACACCGAAAGACTGATGATCGAGTGATTTTTTGTTTTCTTTGAAGTCTGTGATCCTGATGAATAAGAGAAAGTAAATGAGCTAGCGCAGATTACTACACATTGATCTGTGGGCGATAATATGAAATCAGCGAACTTCGGGAGCCTAAAATTAAAGAATTTACGTAATAATATACAATTTGAGTTTTTTTTCGTAATTATAGTCTGGTCAACGAATCAGAGGTATAGGAAATAATAAAATGGTACTGTGCAATTTGAGTAATTTGATACAACAATTTTTTTATATGCTCCGACGTAGGGATGTGCTTTGGCGAATCAGAGAGAATATTATTTTTCAGTCTGTTTTTTCAAGGAGATTTTTACATGCGAATTTTTGAATTTAATTTCGTTTTTTATATATGATGGCATCAAACGTATTGATATTTTGAAGAAAATTTAGATTTTTTAATTTAAGGGTACATCTAGTTTTATTGAATTTTTTTTTGGGAAATAATTGCAGTTTTCTAATTGTTTCTTTTTTCATAGTTAAGGGTATACTTTTTACTATGTTTCATGATTTTTTTACTGTAAACCCTTAGTGGGGTCACATCTAGTCACAATTTTCTCAATTTGCACAAATTTTGCACAATTTGTTATATATTAAAAGACAGTCCTTAATCGAAGTTTTTTTTTTCGATACATATTTTTTTATAACAAGGAATATGAAGTGATTTTATGAAAGAAATTTTGACTTTTACTTTCGACCGCCGACCATTTTTTAAAAATTAATATTTCATCAAATCTTTCGATTAAAGACTAAATATTACGATACAAAAACTCAATTCATTTGGCTTTTTATTTTTGATGATAGGTGTAGAAGCTATAGTGGTCCCCATGGAAATCCTTTTCCGGACAGCGGTCCGTAAAACATATTATATCTGCTCCGATTGTGAATTTTTTACAATAAAAAAATTATCAAACATAGTAAAAAATATACTCTTTACTATGAAAAAAATCAGTTCAAAACTTGCAATCATTTTCCCAAAAAAAAAAATTAAAAAAAAACACGCTTTTTTTCGGCCACCAACTGGGTGTAATCCGTCAAGAGCAATGAAAACCCAAAAGTTACTAGATTTCGGAAATAACATATTTACTTATTAATAAATGAATTTCATAAAAAATTGGACAGTATCACCATTCTTTGGATATAAAAGAACGTATCACCCCTTTTTGTGTTGAATTATTCAATATTGAGGGAGCAATCCGTAGAGAAAAATCCCAAGAGGTCAGTGCGAGTGAAATTTTTTCTGTACAGATTTCTCCCTCAATATTGAAAAATTCAGCTCAAAAAAGCGGCGATACATTCTTTTCGATCCAAAGAACGGCGATACAGTCAAATTTTTTATGACAATCCATTTATAAATTGATAAATCCGTAATTTACGAAATCTGGGTGGTCATGTGACTGTCATTGCTCTTAAAGAGCTTTGATCGTTTCGAAATTGCATGAAGTGAGAATGAATAAATTAGTTCAACCCTCAGAGATTACGAAAAAGAGAGACCTTTCAGAATTTGTTCGTACAGAAACAAAAAAATTTTAAAAAATTCTGTCGCAATTTTTTTTTTCTTTTTTAGTGTACCTGGTATCGTGGCAGGAAGAGGGTGTGGTGGCATAGGCGTCGGCGTCCCGTGGTGTTTCACTTTGTACTTGGAGGTGTAGTGTCGTGTCGCCGTTAACAGGATCCGGGGGCCTCCTCAGAGCCGATACTTCGAGGACGAGCGACGATCTCGTCGTTGCAATCTCCCCAACACTATGATCTCTGCACGCTGACACCTAATCCACACCACACGCCCTCAGCCACTATGTATATATATATATAGTATAGTATATATATTTATTAAACGTAGATATATACATGGTAATGATAAAAAAGAGCAATCTCTTCCATCCTCGAATGTGAAAAGTCTAAAAATTGCGGTCTCAATTCTCTGACATCATCAGAGGCTCACCAACGTCAAATCTCGATCCTAATCGTACGCTCTTCGTGTAATATAAATCACTATTTTACTAATTTACTTCGAGAACAACAGATTAACGAGGCTTTGAAAAAATTGTTTGATTTTGAAATTTCATGAATTCGTTTCAAATTGAAATTCTATGTGAAAAATTTTGTAAAACAATTTTTTAGTCGAAAATAATAATTGAAAAAGTGATCAAGATCAAAAATAATTTTTACTGCTTGACGTGAAGATTTACCGCTTCGAGATAATCCGGGAAATTCGGTATATCGTAAAATGTTGGCAAGCTTCTTTGAAGTTTTACGATGCTGAGAAAATTTTCCTCGTAGAATCCGGATTTTTCGTTTCCGAATTAGATTTGTTTTGAAATGTTTCATCGCTCGCACTCATAATCTGTTTTCCTCGAACTGAAGGACAGGCACTAAACTAAATTAGCAAAGACAATAAAAATAACATACTTTTACTTTTGCCTCGTTTAAATTACATTTCAGCGCTTCATTCAAACTCTCTTGCATCGTCTATATAAGATCACTTGTGCTTTTTATCAGAATCGTGATTGCAGCCGAATATGTCGATTCGAACCAAGTTCGCCCTTTTTTTTGTATCGACGTCAAAAAATCGTCCACAAATTATTTACAGCCAGTAAAATGATGTTCGATTTATCGAAAGTGTAAATAATGCTGGCACAAGTAAGCATACGCTGTGGAAGACCGATTGAAAGCCTGGCGTAGTTTTCAGTGCATTCGGAAAACGACAGTGTTGGCATTGGTCCACGTTTATTAACATCGTAATTATATCGTAGTTGTACTTGCTTCTTACTGGGATGTACATACGTTATATTTCTGCCTCCGCTCCTTTCTCACTCGTCAATATTTTAATACAGCTTTAACACAAAATACACATGTGTACAAACGCACAAAACCAAGTGTGCCTAAATTAAAAAATCATAAAAACTAATAAACAAAAATATTCGTAGCCTTGCGAATGTGCCAATGTATTCACTATAAATTGCACAAAAAATAATATAACACAACCAATTAAAAAAAAAATTATAAATTAATAAAGTGCCTTTCAAAAAGAAAAATTAACAGTAAAATAATAAATAGCTTGCTCGAAGCGACAGCAAGTCTCATTTTCGCAAACAAAAATAATCAACATTTCATTAATGTAATCCTTGTTAGCCACTTCATGATCCTGGAAATAAAGTCTTGAAAGATAATTTACACTTTTTTCTTTATATAACTGACTAGTGAGACAACTTTAACGTAATAAAATGGTAATTATCTAATTTTCCACCGTGCCCCTTGAGAGAGACGATGGTGGGATTAATTTTTTTTATCCCTGACGTAAGAATTTTTCAATTTTTATTTCACTCTATTTTTGTTTACAAAAGTTTGTATTGATTCGGTATTACGAGGTATATGATCCAATGTACGTGTTTTTTTTTGTCCAATGCATTCTCGATCTTCGAAAAGTGACAAAGTACAAGGACTATCTTAATCTATCTACAGTGGCAGCATACGTAAAAATGAAATACAGTACAAAATTTTCGTAGTAAGTATAACTAAGACACGTCATAATTCCCTCTGTACCCTGATTTCCGGCAATATTCAAATAATTCCAAATACATTAACCACTCCAACGAGGTATTCCGTGTTACCTGCACTTTTCGCACAACTGTTTAATTGTAAAAAAAAACTCAAACCTCACAAAGCAACAAAACTGCAAAGCGATGAAAAAAAATAATAATCAAATATAACGCAAAAAACAAGAACAGTTGTGCTCAAAAACTTGTCTTCTATCCTCAATGCACTACAATATTTTGACTCCTCTTTATGCGTGTCATGCGATGCTTGAGCTCTCTGCAAAATCGTGCAAACTCTTTTCTTCAATTTCTTCAACTATGTGCTTCTGTTCTTACATTCATTTTTGTACTCAACACGAATGCACGTCGCGTTATTTCTACTTCCGTAATATTAATGTCAAAAACGTTGTTATCGTTTGGCAAAAAATCAAAAGGCGATATCGAGAAAATTAAAAAATGGGGTTGGTACAAAAAAGACTGGACTTATTTCATCATGAATTAACAAGATCATCCGATATTATCACTATTTTGTCTTGACAGGTAAGAAGTCTTTCAATAATCTACAGTGATCGCCTGCTTGTCCTTTCGACTAAATATACAAGTGTCTCTTGACAAAATGATATTTAAGGATGAACTGGAGATAGAATCCCTGACAAAAGTGAATTGTTAAATTTAGTCTTCTTTTTTTGTTAGAAAGTTGAAATTTTGAATTAAGTTACTTTCAATAATACTCGATAGTTTGCTAACGTTTTATTAGCAATTTTCATATTATTCATTGTTTAAACAGTTAAAAAACAAAAATTTTAGCCAAAATTGTTTAAGCTCGGTTATTAACATTTTGTATGTGTACTGATAGTAGAAAAAAATATCAACAAAAGCTCATTGTAATAAATTTTTACGTACTTACGAAGGAAATTCGTTTTATTATCACATAAGTGGATAATTCATTAATTTGGATAATTTCTTTTCTAAAACTGTTTAGTACTGGTTGATAAAATTTGGTAGAAAGATTCTTCAATATTTAAACATCTTGAGAAAAAATTTCTAACTACTACCGTTTTTCCGATATTTATAACATATTATAATTTCGTGTGCGTATAATATTCAATTTGTTATAACTTTTAAACGAATTGGAGAATTAAGTTGAAATTTGCATAGAAGCATTAGAATTCTATTATCAGTCACAGGTCAAATTTTTAGATTTTTGCCACCGTTTCGAATTATCTCCAGTGCATCCTTAAGATTCATGAGCAAGATCGAGATTCTTCAAAATAACGTAGGTTGTTACGTAAGAAATTGAATTATATCTGACAAAATAATTATTCACTGGTCCATTTTAAAAATTATCCTGAGCAGACGAGATGACTCTTGATGAAGTTAATAGATATTTGAAAACTCGTCAGTGGTCATGAATTTCTATCGGGATGGACATCGACGTTGATGACCGTTACGTTTCCCGTAAGTATAGATTGACCATCGCGATTATAAGGCACGATCGATTCAACATCCTCGCTTATGATAACGTTACTGCTAATATCATTGAGCATCGAATCGACGACTTGGACAAATTCCTCGTTGGTCTCTTCTAGTGGCTCGTAATTGCCCGGTTTAACCGATGGACTACGACTCACCGGGGTCTGCTCGTACCTCGTATCTTTCAGACTTCTCGTTCTTTCCTTCTCGTCGGTGACACGGGGGCTTACCTTGTTGAGGGCTTTGAGCATGTTGTCCGGCATGTGATCCTGTATCATAACCGGGCTGATGAGAACCTCGTCGAAGTCACACGGACCCGCCCACAATGCTTGATAAACTGGCTCCCGTTTTCTCAGCACTTGTCTGCAAATTTTCACAATGTTCACTCGACGTTAATAACATGGCCAACTTATTTCGAGAGGGTCGTGAAAAGTTAGGAGAATTACAGGCAGCACTATTTACGGGACATTTGGTCTCTCCAATTTTATCCTTGATTTAACATTGATGGGAAAAAACTCGTTTTTCATTCAATTTTCTTTTTGCGATGCTTTAATACTTGGGAACGTATCGCTTTAACGCCTTGCAAAAGTTTTCCGGATATTTCTTCAGTAACTTGCGACATTTTCGTTTTAAGGTAGTTCGATCGCTGGGTGCCGTATTTTATGAACGTATTTTTGCAATTTTTAAAAAATCAATTTTCATAAATTTTAAGAATTTCATTGATGAAAAAGAATTACATATGGTGAGTATATTTTGCGGAATTTCCGCGTTACCGTTTTACGAACCTTGATTTTCACTAAAAAATTTTTTTCTCCTAAACTAGGTATACCATGCTCATTATTTTTCTGAACGTTCTTTACGAAGTACTATAACATCTACTTTTTTTCCATTCTTCTATATTTTTCTATGAAAAAGGTAAGAACCGTTTTCGAGTTATTTTGAAAACGTATTTTTTCACCGCGTTTAACATGCATTTAAATGGAAAAATCACAAAACTTCAAAATCGTATAACTATAAAACTAGACGGTAGAATTACTTTTTTCTTTTTTCAATCGATTTGTAAATTTTTTATTCAAAACATATATTTTTTCAAAATTTTCATAAAAAAACAATTTTTGCGATCGAAATATCTTAATGAACAATTTTTAAAATTATAATTATATCTATGAATTTAAGTAATTTTATCTTGCGATACAACGTTGTAAATATAAAATATTCATGTTCAGGTTTCGATTTTGTTCCGCATCATGTTGAAAATTTGTCTAACCCTAGAAGCTGAATATCGTCGAAGATTAACGATGGAACGTAATACATGGGAAATATTGTATATCGATACACGTTACGAATCATTTTATGCAGTTGACGTGCTGCTCTCTGCTCTACCTTCACATCAGTACTTCATTTTAATGGATAACAAATAACATTTGCAATATTGAAATCAGAATGGGGCATCGTTCCGGATTGTGGTTATGATAACAGGACACTCTCATCCATTGTAATTTCAAGAACCCTCCAACCAATCGATGAAATATGTTACCGATAATTATTCCGAATAAAATTATTGTCAAGTTTGTAAAATGTATCCTGGAAATAGGCCCTCAGCATGCATCGATGACTATATGCAATGAAAAAATTGTTCAGTCAATGTAGGTCAACCTACCATCAAAATAGTACAGTGGAAAAAACGGTTTTAAATCGCATTAATTCTAGGCCGCAAAATAATTGCACCCACTTTAAGGGGGTGCAGTGGGAGAATGAAACAAAAAACTCAACCATTTTTAAGCGCTGCTCGACATTATCTTGATTTTAAGGATGTTGCCCCCGTACAATCTCAACCAAAAGTTAGTGACATTTGAAAATTTTTACTATCGTAATCCAATTGGAAAAAAAAGAAAAAACTCTTACACATTAAGGAGGTTCTGCTACTAAGGGCCGTATCAACCATTTTTCCCAGTGTAAACTGATAGCAAAACCCCGGGTTCTTCATTTTATAAGATATCTTCTTGAGAAACCATGTCAACATTCTTTATCATTGCATCAAAATGCTGAAAA
>JAPYYX010003246.1:0-11722 GCA_030522605.1 Cremastinae sp. B BG-2022a | reverse complement strand
ATATCAAAACGCAGTCCTTGATCGAAGGATTTTTTTTTGATGCATAGTTTTTTTTATATCGAGGAAAATGAAGTGATTTTTTCGAAGAAATTTAGACTTCCACTTTCAACAGCCGACCATTTTTTCAAAATTTAATATTTTATCAAATCCTTCGATCAAATACTAGGTAATACGATACAAAAACTTAATCTATTTGGTTTTTTATTTCTGATGATCGGTGTAGAAGTTACAGTGGTCACTGTAGAAGGCCTTTTTCTGGACAGCGGTCCGTAAAATATAATATATCTACTCCATTTGTGAATTTTTTACACTAAGAAAATTATGAAACATAGTAAACAATATACACTTTACTATAAAAAAAGAAACAGTTCGAAAACTGCAATTATTTTCCCAAAAAAAAATTCAAAAAAACGTGTTTTTTTCGGCCGATAACTAGATGTAACCCCTTAAAAATGAATATTCTCATACCTGAACTCGAAGAGCCTGACCCGTAGGTGTTAAACTCGAATACGTCGGAAGACGGATCGGATGCGACACTCCTGGGTGACTGAAGAATGGAACGCGTATTTGAATCTTGTTCCAATCTCGGTGCCGATGGCTTTTGTTTTCTCGCGGGATTCCAAAAGTTACAGTAGCAGCATCGAAAACCGAAATACTCAAATTCTTCTTTCAGCGCCATGCCATTGTGAGATTCGCACATTTGACAGATGAGCGCATACCGATTCGAGGGTCCGTCGCCAACGAGATATTCTACAAGACGATCCAGGTAACTTCTGTGCTGAGGAAGTATTGGACGCGGTAGTGGAGATCCTGACAAAATTAATTCATTTTTTTATATTTTCAACCTTTCATTTTGCAAAATTTTCAAAATTCTTATTACTCATTAATTTATCAGAGCAATGTTTTATTGCATTAATTAATTGAAAACATTTTAGTGCGAATATAAAATACAACAGACTAGATTCGCAGAAAATTAATTGGTATAAAAATTAAACACTAATATTTTCAGTCATTGATTTACAAAGAATATTAAAAATTGTTATGACTCCTTATTTTAACAGAATGTTACATTACTGCATTAAGGTGGGAGTCGCGTGAAATTTTTTGAAACAGAGATAAATTTTGAGATCAAAATAATTATGATAAAAAATGTCTGCCATAAGAACGTATGTATTAGAGATGAATTTTAGAAATCAATATCTCGACTTCTGGATGGTTAAACGTCTTGAAATTTGGTATACATTTTTATTTAAGTATTATCTAGGCCTATGAAAAATAAAAATAAAATTTTGGGACAATTTTTTTTAAATTTTACATGGGCCTAGATAATACTCAAATGAAAATATATACCACATTTCAAGACGTTTTATCATCCAGAAGTCGAGATATTGATTAAAAAAAATTTGTCTCAAAAAACTTCATGCGACTCCCACCTTAATTGTTACTTTTAAATGTTTAATTGTGAGTGAGAAATACTAACGAGCGCCAATCGTCGCCGCATTGAACGATCTTGGAACCGGCTGTAACGGCGTTTGCCTTTGAGGTGTTATCGCGGGAGCAAGACCAACCGGTACTACACCGGAATTAGATTGCCTACCGGTTATCGTGGTCGGAGTATTCGAGACAGTCAAAGCGCGTCGACGGAGTTCAGTGGCGCCGGGAAGCGGAGCTACCACGGCTTGTGGTGTGCTCGGACGGCGAGGACTCTCTGCGACTGGTGATTTGAACACTGGCTACAAATATGAAAAATTTTTTAATCCACATTCTTTCTCTCTCAACTCGAAAAATTCAAAATCAATTTTCTTTTTTTAATTTTACAAAAATTTATAATCTTCTTCACGATGAAATCTTTCTTGAAAAGAATATACTAACCTGAGGAGACAACTGAAACAAAAAGAATAATAGATATAGATTTATCAATTTTTCAAGTTTTATATAATTTTTTAAATAAATACAATAAAAAGCAAAAATAGACACGATATGAGAGAAAAATAATAAATTTGTTTTTAAATATTTAGATGATACTTACAGGTGTCATCCTAAGTTGGTCAGGTGCAAACTTCATCAATATTTCTTTGGCCTTCTTATAAGTTTCGGTCTCTGTCACTTCATCCAGAATCTTTTTCTTTTCCTCCTGCATTGTAGAAAGCTTATGGCGATTTCTCAATATCTTGCGGTTGTAATACCAAGTTACCATTCTCTTGGTCAAGATTATTCTTAGAAAAAGATAATTACAAACAATTACAGAAACAATGCAGCAAAAAAATATAATAAAAATATATCTTAATATTCATAAAAAATTATCTTACAACAATGGAAATATAAGAAGCGGAGTTATATAGAAGAATCGATCTCTCAACGAGGCAGGGAAGAAGTAAAAGTAGAACATGAAAGCTGCTATGATGTACAAAACAACGCTCCAGATGATTAATGTTCCCACGATTTTCTTGTGCCTCTGTTCAGTCGTTTGACCATATTGCTGAATTTCCTTGATCTTCTACTCAAATAATGCACAAATTCAATTACAATTACATTTAAAAACTCAAAGTAAAATTGAAATCATTAAATTTTATATCATATAAAACATTCTTACCGTGTCAAGATCCTCCAAAACTTGTATGGTCGTTTTCTTTTTCTGCAAAGAAAATAATCGCTTGTAATATTAATCCCCGAGATTTAAAATTTGTCCGTAATTAGTTAATTGACAGGAATTTCAAGAAAGAAAAAATTGTCCAAGAATGATGAGATCTTTTTCTCCACGTACATATGTGCTATAAAATGAGTCATCAAAAAATCAAGTCAAGGAGCAACGAACGTTAAAACAAAAAGAGAAAAATACAACAGGGAATAAAGGAAATTTTTATTCCAAGTCGGGAATACATAATTAATTACGGGATTAAAATGACGTCTGTATTTTTCGTTGAATGGTTAATTAGCCATCAATATCCAACTCTGCACATTAACAATTTTAACATTTGTAAAATCATCCTCGATATTTATAGAATGACGTCTGCAAAGAAAATATTCGTAAAATATTAAATTTCAAATTTTTTAAAATCTTAAAATTAAATTTACGAAAACTTCGAAAAAAGATGCAAGAACATTTTTGTAAAATTTCTCGCGCCTTTTCGTTGTATTCAAAATGACGCGTTCCTAACCTTAAAAACAACAAAGATATTGCGTGAGTCATTGAATCTTAAAAAATAAAAATAAAATATGATCAAATTTACTTATAATCATGACTAACAATTTGCACGATACATTCCAGCTGTTAATGTGCACGAGAGAGATCGATGAATATTATTCTTAAAATGTTTCGCGAATGAGCTAACCTCAAATATACGTCAGAGCCGGGATGAAGATAAAAACTTTTAAATATAATAAAAACGAGTTGAAAGTTGAAAATAATTGAAAAACTCACCCGAAATCTGGACAATAGAATTCCCATAATTGACGTTTTGGTTCTTCGATCGCTCGTTTAAAAGTCGCGTCACAGATTGTTTGCTCTCTCGCGACGCTACGTTTTGTGTCACCGAGTTTTCGTCTTATCTTTCCCTCTCTCCCTCGCTCGGAGATTTTCGCAATTCGCGGTTGAACACGTTAAAAAAAAAACGTACAAAAAAGTCGCACGCGATTTTAAAATAGACTGGAGCGTGCGCCACTCGGTGTTCCTCGAGCCGAGATATACACGCGAATACGGCCTATATGTCACGTCCGAAGGCTCACTCGTCCCCGGTGCAACACGCCGCGCTCCTCGACGCGATCCAAAATTAAAACCACGAAGCGATATTCAGGCCGAACATTATTTATAGAAATTTGCCCTGGCGTAATGCGATTTTATCGATGATCATTTATTGCATCTGTGTATTTTGCTATTTTATCGTCACTACTCTTCGATCTTCGTCATTATTATTATTACATATTGCGGTTATTATACAAGAACTCGTTTGAACTTGACACTCCGTATATTATTTACAATCTGTTGAAAAACTTTTTAAAACTCGAGCTCGATCCCACAGTTCAAAAAAAAAAATTAATAAGTTTTGTTTTGTAAATCGGAAATGAGTTTATTTAATTCTTTAATTTTGAATGCTTTGAGAGTCTCCTTTGTCTATTAAAAAACACGCCAAACTTTGCAGTTTGAATAAAACGGTTTTTTTTTTCGTTACTCGGAAAATCGATTCTTTTTTACCTCCAAATTCAGCCGGTCACGACTCAATACCCGCACCAACGGAATTCGAATTGATAAACAGCGAATTTAAAATCGTGATATGTATATACGCGTGTGTGTGAATGCATTAATTTGAAAGTAAACGGTTCATGAATGGCATCATCGAAGAGCGCGATCGAGGAGCAGAGAATAGCAAACAAAAAAGCGCACTCGCGGACTGGCTGGGAACTGGCGGGCTCTTCCCGCGTTTCATCGGACGCGCAACCGGCAAAACAGTTCTTATTATTATTACATTATATATATAAGTATTCTATCTATTTTATACTGTTGTTATTATTTTCATTTCGAGAGCGATGTACTACGAACAGTCTCGATCGCCGTTTCGTATAATTTATTTCAGTGCGGAATTACAGAGACCGTTTTTGATCGAATCAATTATGAGGGGAGACAAATATTTATGTACATATGTTTCATATTTTATACGCGACGCATTGTTATTGATATCTTTATATTACGACAGCGATGCAGTGCGAACAGCCTCGATCGCAGATTCGGTCAATTTGTTTATGTGAGGAATGGATTGTTCGATCAATTCGACAGAGAGGGGCGAAACTTTCGGTAGTCCGTAATTCTTTTCGACCCCGTTACACCCGAAGAGCAATTCGTTCGAGAAGAAACGACAGATCGGAAGGACATCGGATCGAACGTAAGCGCTGCGTACGAGGTTCGGACGACCGCTGAGGGCGCCGGCGAGCAGCGCTATAAATTTTGCCGCCGCCGCACCGCTCGACAAACAAGGACCTCTGTACTGGCTGCTGTTTATCGAACTAGCGAGTTCTTTGTCGGTTGATCTCAGTCGATGTATTAGCGTTGTCTCGTGCTCCTGTTATGATTGAATAAATCTTATTTTTCGTCGTTTTTTTTCATTTTTTTTAACCTTTCTTTTTTTCGAAGTGAAGCGTCTTTTTGTTGATAAAAAGGGAGAGGGAATAGATGAAATATATATATGAAAGCTCAGCTTACGGGACTGAAATGATTAACCGGTTTGGCTCTGCTGAAGAGTGGAACAACGGTGCAAGGATCGGCGCCTCCTACGATTGGCACAGTCAGGTAAGACGGATCCAAGTCAAGGAGGGACGCGGTCATTGACTCTATCCTCATCGAGTCTATCGCAACCGAGCCAACGATACGATTCGGATTCCACCAACCGCAACGTCTGTAAACTTCGGAGAGCAGCGGCAAGGTTGCCGTGACCGGCCTCGCGAAGACTACGACCAGCGCCGAAGGACAAGATTCGACCATTCTCCTACCCATTTTGTAAACGTAGCTCGAAGACTTTGAGAATTGAGACAGCGGACCTTCCATGCCTAGGACGAAATCGTTCTCGTCCATCAGAGCGACTATGTCCACCTGAATTTTTGCCGATATTTTTAGTTAGTTTTTACTTCAAGGGTGAATAGACCCTTTTTTAAAAATCATATAAAAATAGCTGAAATTTTGGCACGTTATTTTTGTGAATATTTTTAAAAATTTTCTTCCAAATTTGGAAGTGATTGAAAATTATCTAAAAATGATTCAAAACATAAAAGTTTTTGTTCACATTTTTTTTCTACTACATATTAGTACATGGGGCATTCCACGCCAAATCGGACAGTGCGAAAAATACATTGTAAGAGAGAAATAAGTGATAAAAATTAATAAAATGAAAAAAAGTAACTTTTTCCTAATTTCAAAAAGTACATTAAAAAACAAAAATTTGAGATAGAATGATAATTTCTATTTGAACCATTTTGTTAGAAGTTATGAGAAAAAAATCCATGAAAAGAGTTTTTTGAAAATTCGATATCTTTCGTACCGTTCATCAAAAAATTCTAAAATTTACCAGGAAGTGTATTTCGGTGGGTACTAAAAAATTTCCAGTAATGGTGAAAAACAAAAAAAATTTCGAATCGTCCGATTTGGCGTAGAATGTCCCAATACAAACAATGTTAAAAATCGAGCTTACACAAGTTAATCTGAAATTTTTGTGTTCTAATTGTTAAAACAATAATTAATATGAAAATTGTTATTAAAACATTAGCAAAGTATCGCGAGTATCACTGTAAATAACATAATTCAAAATTTCAACTTTTTAACTAAGTTATGTAAATTTTAACAAAATCTGACCAATCACTGATGATAATAGAATTCTAATACTTCTGTGCAAATTTCAACTCAATTCACTAAGTCGTTTAAAAGTTATAACAAATTGAATATTGTACATATTCGAAATTATAATAAGTTATAAATATCGAAAAAAGCAGTTACTGGTAAATTTTTTCTCAAGATGTTTAAACACGAAATAATCTTTCTGCCAAATTTGATCAACTTTTATTAAACGGTTTTTAAGAAATTATCCACTTATGTGATAATAAAACGAATTTCCCTCTCTAAAAGTACGTATATAAAAATTGATTAAAACGATGATGTCTTGTTGATATTTTTTTTCCTACCATCAGTACACATAAAAATGTTCATAATCAAGTTCAAACAATTTTGTCTAAAATGTTGGTTTTTTAATTGTTTAAACAATAAATAATATGAAAATTGGAAAAAAATTAAGCAAACTATTGAGTATCATAATGTAAATAACATAATAAAAAATTTCAAATATAACAAAAAAACGAAGACTAATTTATAACAATTCATTATGAAAAAGTCACTTTCGGCAGGGATTGTATCTCCAGTTCATCTTTAAGAATAACAATATAACGTAAAATTTTCTAACTTTCTCCATAAGAGATGAAGGTGAAATTAAACTATACTTTACAATGAAATATCTTTTCAATAAAATTCAGTGAATTATTTTCAAAATAAAGGAGAATATTTAAAATTTTCACAAAAAACGTGCCCAAATTTTAGCGATTTTTCATGATTTTTAATAACTCGAAAAATCGTTTTATTATCACATTTAATAAGTATTAAGTACACGAATTGTTTTCTTTATAAATTAGACAAAAAGCGTGTTAAAAATACTTCACATACATCAAAAAGAGCATCACCTATGAAGGACTTTCCATAATATTTGATTCTTGTCGAAGTGTCAATGTGATTCAAGTCGCGAACGGCAGCGGCCAAATCGTCCCCGGTATCGGCCAGGTTAATTCTCTGAACGTATTTACATTGCTTGAGAAGCAACGACGTAAAGACCGGCGTCATACCTCCTCCGATTATTCCAACTTTAATTTTTCCTTTATTTTTTATGTAGTTCTGTGCAGTATTGTCACCAAGTTCGGATGATTTCTCCGAATTTTTGTCGTTATTATTCTCATTATTGCATTTCGACTCTTCGACATTTTTTTGCACACTCGCAAAACGTTTGTTTATTCTACCAACGACTCTACATGCACGTTTTCCGAATAAAAACATTGTTTTGCTACAAAAATTTGGAAGGTTAATATGTGAGGAATAACAAGTGCAATCGTAAATATAAAAAAAAACAAATGATTAAAATACAAGTTTCGTAATTTTATTCGATTACATATTTTTGTCTTTTTACATCTCCTCTCCAATTAACTTTCGTCATCAAATAAAACTTTCATTTACTGGTTTTCTTTTCATTACAATTTTTACTTTTTTACAATAATGTATTATTTTATTTTTTATTAGATTTATTTTTTCAATTTGCGTATTACAATATACATTTAGATTAAAATGAGATTATATTTTATTACAAGTACTAGAATAATTTTGTCATAGATTTAAAAAAATAAGTATAAAATATTCCTCTAGTTGATGAGAATAGACTTTGTTCGATATTTTTATACTATTCGATTGCATATTTTTGTCTTTTTATATCTCTTCTTCAATCAACTTTCGTTGTCAAATAAAACTTTCATTTACTGGTTTTTTTTTCATTAAAATTTTTACTTTTTTTACAATAATGTATTACTTTTTTTTATTTATTATATTTATTATATTTCTTTTTTAAATTAGTGTAAAAAAGAAATATAAAAAATTTGTGTGTGAAATATAATGAAATAATAAAATATAAAAAAAAAAAGTAATAACGTATTACTTTTTTTTATTATATTTCTTTTTTTTAATTTCTGTATTACATTACAATTACAATGAGATTACATTTTATTACAAGTACTAGAATAATTTTTTCCAAGATTAAAACCATGATGAGTATAAAAAAATTCCTCTAGTTGATGAGAATAGACTTTGTTCGATAATTCTAGTATTACTAAAAATCGTTAATCCTGGCGTATTTCGAGATCTCCGTTATTGTTACATTTTATAATCTTCAATGTTTTTTCATTGGCAAGATGAAGTACGGACATGAAAGTAGTAGCGACACTAAGCGCCGCTGCATTCTCCTCGTTTAGTAATTTTGGTAGAATTTGAAAAATTTCTCTAAAGGACTTTGCTCCTTGAACCTTATCCTTCTCCGATTCCTCAGAACTTTTGATGCTCTCTTGATCCGATATACTCGTCATCTGCTTCCAAATAGTTTTCTTCAATTGCCTCACGTCGATCTTCTTTGCACGTTGGGAAAACGCGATGACAATTTTACTGCTGATTTTTGGAGCTTCAACGAGATTATCAGCGGTGAAACCTTGCGTCGGTCCCATGGATAAGGGAATTTCTTCGTCGCAGGTTGGAGGAATATCGTTGAAGGAATGATCATCGCCGCATACCCCATCATCACCAAAATCCCCATTGCTCTCATCAAGATTGTAATTCGTAGGCTTTTCGGGAATCGGCGTCGCTTCTGCATTAAAAAATAAGTCAATTATTACTCGTGGCTTGAGAAACAGACTGTTAAACGTCACTATATCGTAGTCAGTATCATTCGGCAACGTTATTTTATCTTCCATCCAATTTTTAATCGTCTTCGTTTGTAATTTGTGTCGGCCACCGGTGGCTTGGACAAAATTCTTCTCGGCCATCGTCATCACTTCGTCGTCGTATCTGAGCAGTACTTCTTTTTTCCGTCTGCCAACTTCCTTCCTGCAACCCTCGACTACTGGAATACTGGCATGACGATTTCTCAAAATGTCTCGTATCTTCCAATGAGACGGTCCGGCCCACTTTATATCCAAACTGTCTTGAAAATACGAATATTCTGTATTTCCTCTGAATGATGGATTCCGAATGACGTCTTGAAGATCGCATATCACGGTAGCTCCGTGAGGATTTGCGAGACATCGTTCGACGTTCATAGTTTTCTCAGTATCCATCAGATCGCAATAATCGACTCCACAAGCATTATCGTCGTCCATCATGTGACTCGCATCCAGATTCACTTGAATGTCGTCCGCTATGTGACTGTCATCGTGATTCTCATCATTCTCAGGTTCGTCATCCGGTGACCAATCGAGAAATTGGAAATTCGTGAAGGTAGAACACATATTCAAATTGTCAAATTTCTCGATTTTCGGACATTCCAGAGGATTCGAGGGGAGTTGAGTCTTCGGGTTGACGTTGTCGAAAATTACGTCGTTGCATGGATTGAGATAAGGATTCATGCCTGCGTGATGTGGTAACGTTGCCATTAATAATAAATCAGATCTATTTGAATCCATGTCATTCGCTGTGTTTGAGGATAGATCCACAGTCTGAGTACGTCCTTGGAGGCTCTCAGCGGAAACTAAAATCTGTCTATTCCTTTTTCGCTTTGGTTTCGGTGCTGCCTGAACTTCGCCTTCCACGTTTTCGTCATCAACTCCATCATCCTCTTCGCCATCCTGTCGTTTTCTCTTCAGTTCACCTTTATCCTGTTTCTCCATATTAGAGTCCATTTTTAGTACATCGTTGTAGACGGAATCTACACGGAGTCCATAAATTTTGGTCGACACATCCAAGGATGTACTTGCAACTTGGAAACTGTCCTTATCGGAATCCCATTTCTTCACCTTGTAGTTCATCAAATCTATCAATTTGAGAGCAAACGCATTTTTTATATTGATCTTGTTTTCTGTGCTCAGCTTGACGCACAGGTTAATCTGTTCGCATATTTGATCTTGGGACAATTGAGCCACAACGCCAAGTCCGAAAGATCTTCTTCTGTCGCTGGTCGGAGTCTGAGGATGACTCTGCGCCAAGTGGCGACGATTCGCTCGCTCAGCTTCATCGTCGTTCTCTCCAAACTCATTGGGTATAGTTTTCTGCGCTAAAAGGGATTTTCTGCGAAGAGGAGATGATCTCGATGACTTCAGTTCCTCGACCATCGGATGGATCGAGCTCCTTCTGCTTGCCATTTTCTCAAATTGCTAAAAAACCAGGAGCTCGGAATCTTGTTTATTCTTCGCTCAACAGCGAACAATTTTCTGCTATTTTCTCCAAGTCAGCTCGCACTAGCTTCAACAGAGAATAGTAATTTTGTAGCTCCCTCAGTGTTTTTTGCAATATCACCAGTTCTTTATGAGCTAAAGATTCACTCGTCGAATTCACACTCGAGTTCAGATCCTGAAAATTAAAAATTTGAGGTTATAAAAATAAATATAAATAAATATCGTAATATATATTAAAATTGTAAATTAAATTGTTTGAAAAACTTAAAAAGATATTCTTCTATTTATTACATCAGATTCAAAAAGCTGAATAGACGGAGATAAATAATTTTAGTAGGGATTTCAAGAAAGACAGCGCGAAAACAAAACAGACCAATTAGATTTCGGGGAACGAAGCCATTTTTCATGACTGATTTTTTGAAATATGGAATATGAAAAATGAGCAAATATATTCACAATAAATGTTCCGACACGATCGAACTCTTTTCGTACAAAATTCGATTATAAAATTAGAAAAATTGCGCGTGTGAGAACAGACTATAGAAATGTAAACTAATCCGCACTGCCAAAGTCACTGAATAAAAATGATCTCGATGCAACACAACTCATATTTGTTGATCTCAAAATCGTGCGTACCTGTCCGTCCATTGATTTCTATCAATTTCCGATTTCACTTTATAATATTTCGTCGATTGAAACGAAATTAGCAAATGAAAAATATACAATTCACATGGATACAATCGGAGTCACAACGGACAAGTTTGAATTGCCGACGCGTGCGTGCGTCGTTTCGTTTATAGATTGGGTGTCTGTTCCACTTGCGACCGCAGTGATCACTATCGCGTGCAACAAACACGACGCGACGATCTTTGCGATCGCAAGTGGAACTCGCCCTGGTGACGCTGTGCCGCGCATTCTGTGCGATCGCAGCGCTTCTGGCGGCGACGATTGAAACTACAGCGAAGCCACCGACTCTGTCGGTAAAAGTGCACTCTGTTTTAACGATCAAGTTCAGACTACATGATTCTCCTCGAGTGGCGCTGATGTTCATTATATTCGCGCAACAAGTAGCGTCTTCGAAGTGTCCGAGAAATCTTTCTTCTTTCTTCGCGAATGAATTTTTGAGGTGCATAATAAATTTTTACATTTTTGACCGGTCTTTTGAAAAGTGTTCCATTAAGGAGGTTGGACACCCAGTCAGCCATTCCCAATGTTAAAATCATAGGAAATTGAAAAATGGTAAGAATTTTATAACATTTGGTGATAATGTTCT
>JAPYYX010003245.1:0-11725 GCA_030522605.1 Cremastinae sp. B BG-2022a | reverse complement strand
TTTTTTTTGCGGCACAACACAGCACAAGCCGAGCACAAATCAGCACAACTTTCATTTTTTTTATTTTCGAAAAAAGCTGGGCTAACTTTACCCACATCGTCTCTTTCCTTGAATCGAAACGATATTTTTTTTCGATATTTTTCGATATTCGGTCTCTCCTATCTCAAAAATAGCTTCACATCTTCTCTTAAGTAATATCAAGTGTACGAAACGCCACGAGTGTGTCAAGATAATGTGCAGACGACTCGTATAACGTCTTTCAATTTTTTTTCACTTGAATCCACGAGCTCATCTTCAAAAAAGCATCACCATTGTTTTTCGTTTTCCTTTTTCAGTTTCTGCTCCGGGGTTTTGGATACCACTTTGATGATACCAAAAAAGGTTATTTCGGAACGTGATTTTTCTTCTTTCTTTCTCTCCATTTTCCTTCTTCCCTCGAACACGTTTCGTCCTACAACCGGATGAACTCAAATCCTCGCTATTATATTTTGAGACGTTGGGAAAACCCGAAGAATATCTGAATATCAATCAAAGTGGGTGTCTTAAATTCATAAAAAACATATACCGAAATTGATTTATCCCAATGATTTATAAAGCATTGAAAAAATACTCGAGAATCGTTTTTATACTGCGTGAGATGCTTATCGCAAGGTGAAATAATAATCCTGGTATCAGCAATCGGTACCGAAACTTGCTTTTAAAAAAACCATTCGACTCGATTATATGCTATATTGATATATAATGTCTTTCTGTTCATTTCCGCAGTTCGAAAAGTGAAATCGGTACAAGTTGGACGAAAATTTTTTTTTTTTCGCGTTTTTAGTCATCTCTGCTCTTCCCGATCTCATCAGAGAGATGGAATATTTCAGAGGCGCGGTTATAGATACGGAAAACCTTTACAACCATCTGCATCCTGTGTTTAGCTTACACGCGGGGGCACGTACGGGAAGAAAGAATGCCAAAGACAAATGAATAATTCAGTATACCGCCATGCTCAATCCGAGCTTTTTCTTTCTGACTCTATGTCTCGGGAGATCCTTCGCCTGAAACTTGGAATTTACGCAAAAGTATCACACATCTTTGTGCCTGATGGCAACATTTCTGCTCCCTGACGTCCCTTTTTCTTGCTCTTTATTCTTGAAATTTGGATTTCATCTCGAAACCATGTCCCTCGCCAATGAAAATATGATAATCGTGACCAAGGAAAAAAAGAGAGCACATTTAAGTACTCATCCGCACGACTTGCCTCGTTCCTCATCCGTTCTCTTTATTGTTCCTACTATCTCACTCTCTTAGTTCGTGACGCGAGTTTAGTTTTCTAGCAGGCAACGAGATGCTTTAACGCATAATTAGTTGGAAAACTAATTTTGTCGCATCAATATTCATAGCATCATTCGTGTGACCTCGGTTGGGGTAATCTATGCCGGTGAAGTGCGATATTAAGGCAGAGGGAGAACCTCTAGAGTGTTGACGACAAATTCGTCAACCCACATCACTCTTTGACAAACTCCTACACTCGATATTTGCAACCCCTCAAAATTTCAGATCAATAAAAAAAATTCACTTTCAGCACAAAAATTCGATGAAATCCACATGCATCTTTCAATTTTCAAAAAATTCTCTAAATTATATAAATCCCAATTCTCCGAAATTTCTAAATTATGTCACAGATGGTATAAAATTATACGGCACTGACGCCTCTTTTATTTGTACTTACTCCTCGGGAATCGAGAAAATGACAGCAGTCATATGTGTATTGCAATGTAATACATGAGACATAAGAAAATAAGCGTTCAATTTTCCATGATGACGATACCGATATCTTGTGGACGGCGTTACCGAATTCTGTCGTAGATATAATCACCGACGCGAGAAGGCGCGTATCAACTTTTGGGTGCCATTCAAATGCGAATAATAATAACGTATTTTGGTGAGACGCATCAGCAAGGCTACTTTGAAATCTAGCTACAAACCGCTTTCATAATAGAAATTAGACTAGTAGTACAACGATACAAGGAAGATACTTCGTGTAGCGAGATGAGCAGCTAACCACAATATGCGCTTGAAATTTCCAATTAAACGTGGAGTATTCATTTGACGAATTCTATGCATTCTACTAATCCGGCCAGCGAATTTTGACTGCGCAACAATCATAATAGGGTATACGTAGATCAAGCGCCAAAGCTGTTAACACTCGAGAAGAAAAACGGACCGAAAGAAGAAACGATTTTCTTTAATCCCACAGATTATTTATTTATTGTTGGTTGAGCGATCATTTATAGCAAGACAAGCTGCGTTACCATAAATCCAGTTATCCGGCACATCAGCAAGAGATGTGCTGACAGACACCGAAATGGAATGGAATGGACCCTCGCTCCTCCTCACATATGAAATCGGTCTTATTAATTCTGCTATAATTTTGTTCTCGTCTCGCTTTCACTATTGTATTGACCATTGAGGTTTAGTCTAAGCTTTCGGCTTATAAAGAGGCCGAGAATATGTTCCTCGCTGGGGTTTTATTTTTGCATAAATTATATAGAGCTGTTAGATATACCTGCACCGACATGTGAGAAGAAAGAGACGAAAATGTTTCAAGACCCACTGACGGTGATGGGTCTATCCAAAATAGCTCGAATTGATGAAATGGGCCAGTATGCATCATAAATTGATGCCTAAAGTCGAATAAATTTATGCACACTCATATATATATGTATATATCGTCACATCGGGCAGAATATTGTTTATACTTATTAATGCCGAGGAGTTGAGATCTTACCACAGTCTCTTCCTAACGAGATGAACCTGGCGGGCAGTTGTCTTCTATAGCAAAATGTCCAAACCGTTAGAACATACGGCGATTATCTCGTAATACGGATGTCCCAATATGTACTCTTTGGAGTAAATTATGCAAACCGGGTTTCATGACTCATCTTCGATGGCTCACACAAGTGCGAACAGCACTAAATATCCCACGTCGTCTATACAAGTAAAAATGCATCGGAATTTAGCATATAGCAAAGAAAAAAAAGTTCGCATTTATAGGCTACAAATGATGAACTGCTAGTAACGATTCCGTAAGGAATGCCGATCACGCACGGACTAGCGTAGCTCAAAAATAAAATGAAAGGAATACAATGCAGTTTCTTTCGTCCGCAAACTCAATTACTCGGAATTCGGTCTACAACTTGGTCGAGGGGAAAGCGTAATAGAACGAAGCTATTCGCGTTCCCGTTGTTTGCTTCGTTTCTGAGATATATACAATCGAAGTGTACTGCTCCCTTTTTGAGAAAAATCGGTTCAACCGCTTTATTACATCAGCGATCAGCGTGCCTTTTTTCCCGTCAGTCCCATAAGTAAAACTTTTAAGTTGAACGTCCAGTTGGCCGGTTTAATAAATATAATCGAAAAGCCTTCCGATCTGTTATTTTGTTTTTAAGATAAAAAATTATGAAAATCCAGTGTTAACATGTGACTGGAAAAATTCTATCTTATGTTTTCTTCTTTTTTCATGTTCCGTACTGGATGTCCCATGGACTCGTCGTATTTTCGATTTCCAATTGACGAACGGTGATGGGTAACGTTAAATTTCGTCGTAATTAAAACACTCTTACACCTCATCATCTGTTATGATCGTATCATGACGCATTATTCAACCAATTTGAAACGCAATGGTTTGGAAAAAAATGTTGCCTCAAAACAAATGAATTTTTATAATGCTTCGGTTTGAATGAAAATCACTAATATAAAATGTAACAATTACTGCTTAATTCATTAAACACGATCAATCCGACGTTGAAATTATTTAATTTTTAATAACGGTTTAATTACATTTTATCACTGATATTATGGATGTTTCTATTGGGGCGATTTGTTTATTTATTTCCTTCCTCGGTCCGCATTCTTTAAACTATTATTGCCGTCGTTTCTCTTCAATATCTAGAAATTTTGTCAGGCACCCTGAAGACGTATCAGCGAGCGGCGTGCGACGATGAAATCCTTTTACTGAAGTGTCCTCCCGGTACGACAATCTCTGTAGCGGTAGCACGGTATGGAAAAGCTAATGAGGCCGCCGGTGGAAGATGCAGCACCTCAAACCCAATTCAAGACTCTCGTCAGGCAAACGATACTTGCTTATTATCCAAAACTTTTCAGGTATGTCATTAAAGTAAACAAATTTTAATCCCAAATTATTTCTACCATCATTTTCTCGATAAAGGTACAACTTGTACTCGAAAAGTGTCGGATCCCATCGATCAAAAAATAATTATTCAATCCTAAAACCGATAAGTGTATTAGATATTTTCTATAAATAGAGCTTTTATATAAGAGTTTAACACATATCGACTTTCGTGGGGTAAAATTCGCGAGAATACGGGGTCGGATGCTGATTCGTTATTTCGTATAGCTTCATGAGTGGACAATGATGCGTGATCGCACATGACCATGCCATACGCACGGGCAACTGAAATAGATCAGAGGGAGAGAAAACACAGAGAGAAGCGGATCGGGAATAGCAGAGAAGCAAATTTACGCAGAGATCAAATCAAGTATTAGTAAATGTTGCGGTTATGCGGGTTGGCGAACCTTTTGAGGCATAATGCAGCCTATGAGAGAGAGAGAGAGAGAGAGAGAGAACTTCAGGAGGATTCTCATGGTAATTGTTAACCTGCGTTGGCAAAGCTTTATCCCCTGTGCGTGAAACATCCTGGGCATTGGAGAATACAGAGATGTTCTGCGATTCATCAATCTTTCTAGTCAATCAAAGCATAATATTTGAATTGAGCACTTGACCTCATTTTGAACATTATAATATTTTCGAAAAAATGACTATCCAATATCTAAATTTTCAATTGCATTAAACAATGAACCCTATTTACTCCAATTGTAAGAACCGTAAAAAAAAACAAGATGCTTTTTTGTATTTATCGTTAATGGAAAAAAATGATGGAGCTTTTAGCGTTTTGATAAAGTATTTGATTTCCTATATTAAACTTGCAATCTTGAGGAGTAAATGTAAATTTTCAGATAGCCTAATATTATTTCGTAGAAATAAATGTTTCAATAAGAAAATATATAGGCGAAGAAAAAAAAATCTATCATTAAATTTGACGCGGTTCTCATAAATGAGAAGGATTAATTAAAAGAGCTTTTCACGCTGACATATTCAAGGATAAAATGGTAAAAGAAAATTTTCATCGTGAAACGTTCTCTTCGCCAGTAATCGCTTGCAGCAGTAGCCTTTTTGTGGTCTTTCGTTTTCGTTGCTTTAACGGCGAGACGACGGAAAAATAAGTTTAAAAAAATATGTCAAACATTAATACATTTCAAGATTCAACCAAAAATTGGTTGAATGAAAATCTTACGGCTAGAAATTGGAGTCAATTTTTTTTTTTTTTTTTTTTCATTTTCATCCCTTTTCTCATTAATTTATATTTTTTCTTTATGACTTTTTCCTACAATATTTAATAAGCATATTTCGTTTTCATCAACTATGAATATAACTGTTGGGCATTTCACAATTATGCTGAATATCACCAGGCTTCCGTTTATACTCGGTGCATGCGTATAGGGTTTTAACACGACACTTCGAACACACAGGTGTGATACGTTTCTGGCTGTTACTAGATAAAAGAGCGTTTCACGACGGAACGAGAAAAAAAAATCATCTTCCGACGGTATATTCTACTATAGTCGTATCATTTTACTCTACGTAACTTCTTTCACACTCAATTTCTCATCTTCTTTCAAAACGTAATTTCATTGCATCATATGTATATTGCACCTATAAATAAGATGGTTTATTCTTTTCGACATTTCATTCTGTAGGTAGAATATATGATCGAGGCGGGATGAATCAACAAAAATTCAAACTTTTTTACGTTGACTACATTTTCGATTTCAGTATTCCCTGTTGCAAGCTGTCGTGTCTGTTTGTCAACACCAAAGAAACTGCAAATTTGACACTAGGCCGGAAAATTTTCAAGCCGATCCCTGTCCAGGAATGCCAAAGTACATTGAAGTTGCTTACAAATGTCGGCCATGTAAGTATATACAATAATCGAAAGTTAAAAGTGTATGAAAAACATAAATAAAAAGCCTTCACTGAGGAAATTCTTCAAGGACTTGAGGAAGCCAGAAAAGTTATTCCGAGTGCAGGCAAAATAAATATTTTGAAGAGGTCGACTTGGACAGAACGTAATTTTTTCAAAATGCTGAGTAATATGTGTTTTGTAAATCTTCATTGGATTTATTTACGACACCTCATATATGGATATTCGTGTGGACGGTCCAAGTTTTATTAATGCGATGTGATCGCAAGACAGAAATAGAGAATGGAAAAAAGTTTTAGGATAACATTTTTTGTCTGATCCAGAAGTAAGATTATCTCTTTAAAAGAGATTTTGAAGTCAGGCATCATCGTAGTGTCCAATAAGTCATTGCTTTATCAAGTGACGTATTTCCGTGATTGATTTTTCAATTGACCCCTTACAATGATCCTCATCTAATACGTTCAAAAAATCTGCTCTTATCATTATCACGAATGCATTTTTTTCAAGGGAATAAAGTAAATCAAATTTCTCTAAGCTCGACTGACAAAATTATTATTTTTTCTGTTCTTATTAAAGACACTTCCTATAGTGTACACGAGCAGGCTGAATTTGATTGAAAATGATTTAAAAAAAAGGTACATATTCTCCTATTTCAGATGAATTTCGAAGTAAAGTCACCTGCGAGAAGGATGTGGCAAATCTCTTCTGTAATCCGGGAAAACGAGTCGCGATCTTCAGTGCCTTTTACGGAAGAACAAAATACGAGTCGGTACAATGCACTCAGCCCAATGGGGTCGAGGACGAGAGTAAGTAAACAAAAAATATATACATTAATATGGAGTGAGAGAAAAGAAGAAAATGTGAAAGAAAAAAATGTTGCATTGTGGTCGATAGGTATAAATGAATGCACCTGATTATGCCGTCGGGAAATGTAAAAACTCTCTATAGAGTTCATTGAACGCTGGTTCATGTGGAGACGCTCACGTGTATATCGTATATCGCAGGAGTCTCTAGTCTCTGTATTGTATAATCCCGTATACGGGAGAATTTCTACGGAATAGCAGATTCAGTTATATACGTGATGACAAAAACACATCCGTGATTTCTCGGTGGTCTCAGGACAGATTTCTTCGTCGATTGTACGCCAAGTGACCGAGAAAAGGAAAGACGGGATGAAGACGAGATAAGAAAGAGACACACGAGTGACCTAAAGAAGAATAGATAAATGAAGCAAAGCAGCTTCTTAGCTGAGAACTCATGTTCATTTTCTTTCTTTCTTTTTTTGTTTTTTAACAGACTTATTCTTTCTTAGGATGATAAAAAAATATAGAGGAGGAAGCACCATTGGAATCTCTCGGCGTATTTTCCAGTTTTTCCTTGACCTGGATATTATCGGCGACGTTCAATTAACGTGTATCGCTTCTGATACAGAAAGGCACAAGCAATCCGTCTTTATTCATTAATGATTCCGACTTGAATTCCCAGTAGTATCATTGATTGGAGACCCGTTCTCTCGTTTTCTCTGAAAGGGACGGGTCAGACTTCCGTTTGTAAAGAATAAAAGTAAAAATAAATTCCTCGCGGCAGTGTGCGGATGTAAATGTAAACGAGCGAAAAGACAGAGGCAATAGAAAAAAAAAAAAAAAGTGTAGTTATCGTAGAGCGACAAGAGAATTTCTTTCGTTTTTTCGAAAAGGAGAATATATCGATTGGCGCCGACGACGAATGGCAGAGCGTCTTTGCACCCGGATATCCGAAAGTTCATTCACCAAGGCGAGCTTTCGTATTGATGGGGGAAGCGCAATATCATCAAAGCGTGCATGATTGAACCAAGGAGCCTCCTTGAATGATCATATATGTATGTAGTTTCGTGCTCTCGTCTGCTTGTTAACGATTTTTCGACCTGCCTTCAGCTGCTATTCATGGCAAACAAAGTACGATGTGGCTCAACTCATCCTGCTCAACCTATATGTGCATGTCTCTCTTTTTATCATCGTGTTTGGGTCAGTGCGCGACAAGTTGTACGACGTCGTGGCTCGAACGATAGATCCGCGCCGCCCCGTTACATTGAGACAGTCTACATTTTCCTTTTTTCATCCTTTGAATGTGCGTTGAAAGCTTTCACGTTCCTCTATTACGTTCGTCTTTTCCAACGACGATGCAAAAAATATGTTTCATGTGTGGCGAATATGTGTCGCAAAACACTTTCAGTTTTGTTATCGCATATATAATGGGGACTCCGCTCAATGGTAACAACAGAGGAATATATCTTCGAGCGCCTGCTCATTAATGTAAAACTATATACTGTCATATATAAACGCGAAGACGAAATAAGAGCCTTTTTCAAATGCGATAAACATTTCGAGTGATTGCGCGAGGAATGTTGCGAAAAAAAAAAAATTATAATTTTATTCTATACAAAAAGATGAAATTTTAGTGGGTTTTTGAGACGTGTGTTGGCGGGGAACTTTTTTCCGACTCGTAAGTTTTTAATATTCTTTCCAGCGTGCGTGACGTCTTTCGCAACGGAAACCGTAATAAGAATCTGCCATGGGAAGAGGCAGTGTGCAGTTTACGCGAATAACTCGACTTTCAATGATCCATGCAAACCAGATAGCAGAACGTACCTCAAGATCGTCTATACGTGCGGTAAGTCTACATTGTGATTGGATAATTGTATATAGTGTTGACGATGTGATTTCATAATATCGACTATAAAGAGATGAGTAAAAAGGTTCGATTTTGAAAATATTACATAGAAAAGCTCTATGATTCCTCCAACATATTCGACCTGAGGGAACAATACCTGTTGAACGCTATCAGAAATAATAAATAATTGAATTCGATGTGACTGATGACAACCCCGAGAAGGTGGTGAGAAGAAAGTTGCAATAAAGTTGATGTAACCACCCGTACAATTAGATTTGGAGGTTTTTCAGCCGCGAAGACACTTGAATATTCTATACTTAATCCTGGTCGACTATTTTTTCTTTCCTCGGCTTTTTCAAACTTTCAATTTCTTCCGTTTTTGTTAATGTTGTCCATTCGCGATTCATAAATAATTTTAGCATAGTGTATGTTCATTCAGTTAAATGTAATCTGTGCCTTAAGATGATGTGCATCATCAGGTAATGTAATTAAAAAAAAATTACTGTACGTCGTATAGTATATGGCATAAGAAGAATGGGTCACTAACTTTGTGGCCAGGAAATCGTAATTCGTCGATCGACATCAATCGAATATGTATGTAATAACGTACGCGTGTAATAGATTCTCCTCTGATATATTCATCGAATATAATTCGAGATAAGTAGTATACATACATATATATATGTATATGGAACTTGAAATGTTGATTTTCTTTTTGTATACATATATGTTATTCAGTCTCTTTGACTGTTGGCTATATGTTGGGATTCGTTCGATTTGCCCGATACTCCATTTCCACTCAATGTTTGGCATCGAGCGTTCTAAGCCTCTTCTGATTCTCTTCCTCCCGGTGGAGCTATCAGATTGAAGTGGTTTCGGCGCGTTACCTCACAGGCTACTTTATTACCAAGGACTTTCCTGCAGTGCGAAGTGCGAGAGCCAGAGAGAAAGAGTTCAGAGAACTCAATACGTTATTCAGGGAAATAAAGCAGGTTAGCTGTGACGACGTAAGAAGGATCGCCGAGATAAATGAACGATAGAAGAGCCATCAGAACTGATGGACAGGCGAGGAAGAGAGTTTAAAGACGCGTGTGTATTGAAGGGAGATTAATCAGAGAAAGAAAGAACGAAAGATATCAGAATAAGGAAGGAGAAAAATGGATTGGAAATTGTGAAGAAACTTTCGAAAATAAAGCATTATTCCGACTTGGCACTGATTCGCAACAAGTGGTCATACATACATACTGCAGATTGATCTCGCACTGATCTGTGAACTTTGAATGGCAAAAAAACTAGAATTTAGATGAAAAGAAAATTAGAGGCTCGCGAGGCTATACTGAAAAAAGGAAAAAAGAAAATGATCGCTTATTGTACATGTGTATATATACAATATACGGATCTATCGAAAAAAAGAAAAAACGGATGAACGCGGATAGTTCTTCGCCATGAAAGAGAGTTATATGGATAGATATATACATATATATGTATATGCGAAAGGAAGAAAAGGGAATAGGGATGAGGTTCGGCTTTATTCCGTGTATAGCCGAACGCTAGAAGTGTTCCAGTGTTCTCTGACCAAAATCGTTTAGCTATTCTCCCTGGGAAAGCTCGCGTGATTTGTAGTCTTAAAAGAGAACGCGAAAAGATATATATCTTGTAAAAAAAGTTTCCTCGGGGAAATGTCGAGAAATATATACGCGTGTATGCATAGAACATATACAGATAGAGCAGATGATGCGTGAGCATGAAAAGGGAGACAAAGTTGAAAGTGGCAACGAATTTTTTTATCGAAAGATTTGCTATCTTTTCCGCTCAATATAACAGAGAGGTCGATGAGGGCGGGGAATGAATCTTCTGATGACGGAAGATTTAGCCACCGCGCATTCATCACAATAAGCTTTTTTTCTACGTCATTTAACTTCCGCATACTGGTGGGACGGCGGCTAATGGATCTGCATTTAACGTTTTTCCTCTATTTCACATCAGAATATTTTACTCTGCGCAATATGGAATTGTGAATGAAAAATGATATAAAATTTCGCGGTACAGGACGAAGCAAGGGGTGCGGCGGGAGAAGCTTTTTCAAGAAAGATTGTCGAGGAAAAGGATTATTCTCTCGAAGTTTGTATTCAAACGTGCAAGGAGCGATAAATTTTCTGCCACCGACATGAAAATTGAATTCTTCCTTATTCCTTTTTGCCGCGTGGATATCTGCATGCATATAGCCCCCGTTTTCATTGGCTCGGTTACTCTAGATTGTTTTTTCAACTAACTACTGAAAAACATTAAACACATAAAAAAAATTGTGAAAAATTGAACTTGGGACCGAGCAGAAAAAGATGAGACCTCTTCTCAAACGAAACGCATGTTTTCGCATTACGGGGGACGCAGCAAATAAGGTGGATAAAAGTAGGAGTTGAAGGTTCATGCGGCAGCTCTCTTTATATTTATATAGTTTGAAATTTTAGTAAATAGACTGTACAACGTAATAATAAAACGTCATGTATATGCTGTATGAGTACTTTGCGAGCGGGAATTAAGTCATTACGTCAAATTCAGGATGCTGATGGTTTCAGGGGCAGCGCACTGAAAGTAACTCAAAAGCTTGCTCCTATTTAACCCCCGTTAGACTTTGTTCACGCGCGTACGTATGCGAACAAGGGGAGAAAGAAAAGAGTATTTACCGTCGCCGTATTCTTGTTGGTCCCCTCGGGAGCGAATTCCGTATTATGGACACTACTGTTTTTTCTCGTTCCGCGGTATAAAGTGTAGGTAGGTAGGTACTGCACACTCCGGTGGCGTGAAACTCGAGTCGTCGGCTTACAGACGATTGAGCAACGTGTCAACGACCCTCTTTCTAAGCTTCACCATCATCAAGTTCCCTCGTTTACCAGGAAGCTACTTCGCCCTGAGCGTAGAGGAGTAGAGAATAATTACACCGGCACACAAAAAAAAATAAGTGGCGATTACTTTTGACCGGACCCACCTATTTCTATGTATTTTGACGCGCTGAATTCGAATTTGGG
>JAPYYX010003244.1:0-32670 GCA_030522605.1 Cremastinae sp. B BG-2022a | reverse complement strand
ACGTTACCACGTATAGGCAGTAAAAATGACGTTACCACGGAAGGGTTAAAAAAATTCTGAGCGACCTTTTAAAATTCAAATTCTGAATTGAAACTTTCAGAAATTTATTATTTTTTCGTCTGTAAAATTATACCGTAACAGGAAAAAAAATCGATTTTTGACAATTTTTGAAATTCAAACAAATGCGGAGCGACCTTTTAAAATTCAAATTCTGAATTGAAAGTTTCTGAAACTTACTAAAAAAATTTTTTTTGAGCTGTTCTTTGGAGGTAATTCTTAAAACATCGAAAACTAAAATTTTTTCACACGAGACTCAAAAAAAATAGTCGGTTTTTTGCGCCACCCTAATGTATATAGGAGACAGCTGCTGCGAAAAGATCCTTGGTAAAAATTTACTTTTTAAAAATGTAAAATTCTATGCAATATATAATTGTAATGAATATACATAGGGAGCAATAGTCAATCGGTGACTCACATATCGTAAAATCAATTTTCGAGTACAATGATTTTTTTAATTTGAAAAAATATTATGAAAAATAGAAGTGAATGCTGAAATCGAGAGTAAAATTTAATAAAGGTAATTTACTAATGGAGCTATATGGCGATTGATTTTCCGGTTTACGCTAGAGGCGTTTGAGGAAAATTAATTGAAAAGTAATATGGTTCAAGTTTGGTGGCACGGTGGGATATTCGAGGTTTGCGAAAATGTCGCTGCGGCGTGATTAGCTTTCAACGTTTCTCAGTTTTGCTTCGACTAAATTGCATTCTCTCCTGTATTCCTCAATGTTCTTACGAAGAGAGGTAGAAAACGAGAAGATCGAGGCTTTCGTGGCTTTGGTAGCTCGCATACTCGCACGGGCGTGACAAGCTTCTCGAAGTTCCTTTAGAGTCCTCGTCGCTCGACGCAGCTGAGAGCGGAATATCATAATACGTTACGTGATGCGTGCATCGTCTTTATGTGAATTCATCCGAACAATTGTGAAAAAAGCTCTGGATTTCCCTTAGAGAAAAAAAATATCCCCAGCGTTCCTTTTTTCTTCTTCGAGAATAATAATATTGTTCTTAGCCGGTAGCTTTCCACAAACCGTGCAGACTCTCTCAAAAACGCAGCCGCCATTCACTAAAATTAAAATATTCTTCGCGAGAGAGAACCTTCAAGATCTTTTCTCTCCTCCAGCAACGACTTTCTTCATGGAGGAGGAACATTTTTTTTTTTCATTTTGATCAAGCTAAGTGCGACTTGAGGAAAAAGAGAAATAAAATCCGGGACTGAGAAGAGTCGTTGATGGAGACACGTTGTAGTTTATTTTTGTATCTTAAGGTAAAATAATAAATCAGAAAAATGCCGAAAACAGAAACTTTTTTTAACTCATTTAAGGGGTTACATGAGTTTCGTCGAAAAAACAAAAGTCTATTTTCAAGAACTTTTTTTTTATACTAGCAACAACGCGGGCGCTACGCGCTCGTTTTTCCTTATTTTCATTGATTTTTTCATATATTATATTTTTTTCACCTTT
Organism: Cremastinae sp. B BG-2022a; assembly: GCA_030522605.1. Classification (NCBI taxonomy): domain Eukaryota; kingdom Metazoa; phylum Arthropoda; class Insecta; order Hymenoptera; family Ichneumonidae; species Cremastinae sp. B BG-2022a. The sequence goes on along the minus strand of JAPYYX010003244.1, from coordinate 31,153 downwards.
CTATATATTATCCAGCATATAAATAAAACTTACTTTCATTAAATTTATTATATAAAATAATACAATAATAATAATTTAGTTCTATGATACTGCAAATCAAATTATTAACTTTTTAATTTATTTATCATTAAAATCATTCAATTCATCAAATTCAAATACATTGATTGTTAGATTTAGTATAAATCTAACTAAAATCATCGATGGTTGTAATAATTGTTGTGCTTACGTAATATAAATCGTAACTTTATCATTAAATAAGATTAAGCGTTAGATTGATCGTTAGGTTTATCATTAGATTCAGTATTAGGTTGAAATTTAGATTAATTATGACCGTGTTAATTGTTTAGCGTTAATTTTACCTAAATCGAGACTTCATCGTTAAATAAGAGTAAGCGTTAGATTGATCGTTAGATTTAGTATTAGATTCAACATTAGGTTGAAATTTAGTTTAAACTTGATCAAAAGAACCAATCATAATCACCTCGGAGTGAAAAAACAAATATTTTTTACCGGCTTCATTTTCCGGCTTCAATGAGTTCTTTAATATAGGAAATAATAGCTGAAGTATTTTATTACAAATTTTTACTGTCTTAAAGATATACATTCGAAAAAAGAAAAGAATAAGAAAAAATTGTGTCTTAGATACGACCATAAACTACAATTTGAACGAAGGAAAACGAAAAAAAGTGAAAATTGGATTTTTGGCAGACCATTTTACCAAAAAATGTCGAGTAAAATTTGAATTTTTTTCGAAAATTTTCTGCAGAAAATCCAATTTTCACTTTTTTTTTTCGTTTTCCTTCGTTCAAGTTACAGTTTATGGTCTTATTATCGAAGACACAATTTTTTTGTATTTACTCCCGATAATTCTGTCATGAGCTGACAACGGGATGAAACAAGGGGCCACCGGAAATGACGTCACAATGGCGGAGTTTACAATATTTTACTTTAAAAATTTCAGAAATTCTTTTTCAAATGTGTATCTTTGAGAAAGTAAAAAGTTTTAATAAAATATATCATTTATTATATTAAAAAAAAAATTCTTAAAAATAGACTTTTGTTTCGATGAAACCCATGTAACCCCTTAATCGAAAAAATGTTCCGTAATTCTTTTCATTTGTAATTGGCACCTCAAAAAAGATTGATGAACTTCTTTCTTTTTTCAACGTTTTGCACAAACAATCGAGCATTCCAATTCTCATTTATTCGTCCTTAAACTTCCGGCCACATTGATGTATTTTTTTAGAATCCGAGAAATTTTTTTCCCTCTTGTCGCTAAAGAAGCGAAGACTTGAGCACGAATTCAATATCCCTAATGGAAAACTGGATAGGAAATAAGAGTGGTGATGTGGACGGCCGTCGATATGTATATGTGGTAAATATATTTTTCGACTGGCATCGATACAATGATAGTAATCGTGCCGGGAAAAAAGTAAAATGAAAAAAATATCTATATATATATTTTCCATAGTGGAGTATCGAAAGTGCCTTTTTCTCGTGAGTGTGACGATTTCACGAATCGTCGACGAGGATATTTTCCAAACGAACTTTTACCCTCCACTCAGACTTTCGTTTTTCTCCAGAACGCAGAGCCCAGACGTCGTCAGCGGCGACGACGACGACAACGAGAGCAGAAAAGTACTTGGACCAAATTAATTAAACTAATGAAGTGCACGTTGGGGTGGACGGTCTACTGCACGCGCAGTCTTCAAAACGAATACTTACCGCTGAAATTCCATATTAAAAAATATGGCGACTCCGCATTAAATCAATAATATGAAAAAAAAATCACAATTTTTTTCTGGCTAAACTAATGTATCTTCGTCAATTTCATTTTACATAAAAAAATAGCAGATAAAAAATGTTTGAGTTAAAAGATACACGTTAGCGTTAAAATAACAAGCGAAGGATTGAAAAAAAAAACTTTTCAAGTTCGGAAGTGTATATGTAGGCAAAAAATGAAAAGTAATTTCATCAGATAATGTATTATAAAAGACTCGTGCGTATAAAAATAATAACCAGATATACGCTTATGCGTGGCATATCGAAAGTCATAACGATAGTTTGGAGGTCCCTGGGGTAGATAGTGGGCTATTACAAGCGGGCTGCACCCTTGGCCGTGTCGGCAGCGTAACGTGAACTTCTCGTTTCCCAGAGTTCGATTATTAACCCCCGGTAATTCGGCTTTATCGACAATTGGCACTTCAGGGTCGAGACTGTACTAACATGAGTACGTATACACATATGTATGTATGTATAAACCAGATTCTGCACAAGAGCAAGAGTGTGTGTGTGTGTGTGTAAGTGAGACGATGAATCGGTTGATCTTCAACCCACTGGGTGAATCGAGCAACATTCTCCAATCTTCTCTCTCACTCGGACGACCAGGAGACCGCCCCTCGAGTAATCTGCGTGCCAGTAATACCTTGAAATATTAAACGCGCCACCGCCCTCACTGTGCCTTCTCTTTATTCTATAACTATAGATTCACGAACATCCTGTTCCTCCTCCCGCATCCTCAACGTGTCGCAGCGGCAATTTTACTACCTGCGGTTCAACCCAAACCGAACCACGCTGCATCCCAATTTACTCGAAGGAATTCTTGGATAGGTACCTTTGTTTATATATTACAACACAAAAAGCACCTAACTGAAAAAACTTTTCTAGATTTATCGATTACACACCAAATAAAAATTGGTTGTGACATTCAATTCGAATACTTATGTGCAATATGTTAAATATCCTATACTGGAGTAACGCACACACCAGTGCTTTGAATCGATGCAATTAAGGTATTTCTTAACATAGCGGAGGATTTGGGGTAGAGAGGGATCAAAATTTCGCTCTCGTGTTTTGTCATATTCCACGTGGATGGAGCATTCAAATCCATCAGGAAAAATTATTGCAAATCGACTATAGAGCAACATATGTATATTCAAAATTCAAATTGATCCTACGTAATGTTTATTCGTTATACGTATAAAACTGGTTTAAAAAAGGAGGCATGTACATTTTTTTGTAATATTATGATAAATAGTAGAGAGGTGCTTGTAACATAATAAATCCGATAAATAATAATTAAAGTTATTAAAAAAATATGCAAATGTATTTATAAATACATTAAAATGCAAATCAGAGTACGATAATAGTGAAGAATAAAATTTCATAAAAAATATTTACCGAGTTTATTAATGAATATCTATATCTCGACATTTGTCTGGTAAAATGGGGAGATAAAAAGTTTCCGAACATAACTTCGGAATTTTTGTCGGATTACGATAACCCCAGTGTAGGGTATTAGGATTCATTAAATTTCATAAAAATTAGATGTAATCATTTTTGAGTCTAATACGGAAATGCAGGTATAAATAAATGAATATTTAAATTAATTGGCAATGAAGTTATGGAGTTAAATTCACGATAAAATGAGAATACGTCTTGCTCGTCCGGTAGTTGAAACATTACTGAGGGCTTTTCGGTAATGCAGTTAGCTCCTGCCTGGCTGTAACCACTCGAAGCTATAAAGCGTCTCCCTCCCTTTCTGTCTATTATCACCGGCGAGGGCCTATCCTGTCGGCGAAATACGTCCGACGGGTTACTTTGTGCAAAATATTACGTATGCCAGGTGTCGTACACGGTAATAGCTCACCCTAATGTTTTTATAACGCTAATAAACTTTCATCCCCTAATAAGCATATCCCTGGTACGAAACTGCAGATTATTGTCTTCCCGTCTACGGTTTTAGTATTTATTTTCATGTCCGCGAAATTGGCGTGAAAACTAAATTATGGAGAAGAAAATCATTTCCAACACAATTAAATTTTCTTCCTTTAAAATCGTCTTCATAGATAAAATTCAAACGGTATACGCGTGTGTAATTTTTCTCCTCCTAAACGGTTAGACCGATCGCCATGTACAATTTGCCATGTATTTTTTCATGGAGAAAGTTTTTATCCTATTGATGTTGATCTGACGACGACGCTAATGCTAATTCTAACGGTTACCGCGATTCTTGATATTATATATTATATACTTTTTGTGATTCTTACATGTTAGTTATAGCAACGATATTAGAAGCATTTGTATACCTCAGAAGAAGAGGGTCACTTTATGATTACCCCCTCCCCTCTCGATTTTCAGGTACAAACTTATTGATAAAATATTGTGAGAACTCTTTTACCAGTTTGTATTTTTCGTAGCAGAGTCATGCGGACATTCACGCGAGCAACATCTCACACAATTCTCTTGTAACACTGTTAATAAATAAATATCGTTTATAAAATATATCCTCCAATATTGCATAAAAAGACAGATAATCCAAAATTTTCAGCCTCTCAGAACTTCGTTTTTTATTTTAATGATTCATTGAAAGGGCGTTTAAATATTCTGTGGAGTCTGAATTGATGAGTATAATAATTTTTAGACTTTCCGATGAATTATTTATACATTAATTCGAAATTAATATTAAAAATGAAACGTATTTCTGAGATAAAAAATATATGTTATTAGATTTTAAAAAAGCAAAATTTCTCAACTCTGTGCTGCATCCGTTGAAAAAAAAAGAACTTGAAAATATGAGACACTATGATCCCCCCAAAAAATGTATCGTTTGAATTTTTTTTCCAGTCTCGTGCCAATGATTTAGAACCAATATAAAATCCGCCTGGGCAGTACATGTAGATACTCTGTCATGTATGTATGTTCACTAATGATAACTTGATATATGCGTCTGTTCGTAAAAGATGTTTTGGGCGATGACGATTCTTCGGACGAAAAGGCGAAAATAGACCGGTTCGTTATTATTTCTCCGTACACTATTTTTCCTTGACGAATACTCAATTTCGAAGTTCTACTCGCAAAATAAAACAAAATAATACAGAAATTATAACCAGCTCACCTTTTCGGAATTCATTAGCTGAGCAAAAAAATGGAATAAAAAATTGGTGACTTTTTGAACTGCCATAAATTAATTACGACACGTTTTTAGAAGAAAATTTTTTCCTTTGGATTCTTTATTTGTCTTTTTACTCATTTGCTCGTACTCTCAATCGACCGACCGACCGACCGACAAAATACACCCCTCTCTCTGTCTCCTCCCCAGCTACTCTTTACCCTCCTGGGTCGACTATTTGCATCAAATTCGCAGTGAATATGCTGATTCGTACGTACACGCGCCCAGACATTATACATAGATATACATGACCACGTGTTTACTCACAACTGTTTATGATCATCGATAATTAATCAAGTTTGTCTGGACGCGGAAACAAAAAAATCATTCGTTTTTATCCTTTGAATACATTTTCGTAAGACTTACTATTTTTTTCGCTAAAAAAGTTTTCCGTACAATTTTCGCTTCGATAACAGAGAGTAAATAAGTTGAAAAATAGGGGAAAAAGTTTCCGTCGTTCAATCTCTCATCTTTTGCTCATCGGAGTATCGAGCAATATATTCTCTTTCCAGTGAGTAGAATCATTTTCGTTGATTCACATTCGAAATAAAGCATGCGGATTCCGTTTGTTCCGCCACTAAATAAAATATCTCTGATTTCCGCGAAGCCCCGTTTGCTCGTGATTTCGTGGGTGGGCGCGAATTCGTATCGCATGTTCGTGACTACGCATATTTATACACTTCCGTTGCACCATCACAGAGAGATGGCAAATTTGGCGGGTATTGACAAATTCCTTCCAGCAAAAGCGAAATAGTCGTTGTCGCGTTGCCGAAAGTCCTATCACGCTAAATCTGGCTCGTTTAATCGCGCGTATTTCATTTCGTCACGCTCTCAGTCTGATATATCACAGAAATCTAACACAGAAAAGCGAAATTAATTTTTTGCGAAAAAATTGAATAACATGAGCTCTAATGAAGCTTTAAAAAAAGTTGAAATCTTGAAAAATTCATGTCCCACCGTTTCTAGACGATCAACATCGTTCAAATTCCAGCACAAGTTTCAGCAAAAGATGAAAAATTATTTTTACTTAAGAAACGCTAGAACCTCTTAAAAGTAAAAGAACAGAAAATCATATTCATCAGGAAGAATCTTTTTTTCTAATCAAATTATTGAAAAACATGTTGCGTATAGGAAAAATATGTATTCACTTACCTCTAATATTTTTTAACGGATTTCCATGACACGTTGCAAATCGGGTAATAAATGATTTTCTACTTGTATAAAAGAAAATTGTTAATGTAATAACCATAATATAATGTGTATATAATGTGTGTATACATGGCTCTTAATACAAACATCTGGATTGTTTTTGTAGATCCATTTTTTTACCTAACCTACCCAAGTGGACCGGCGTCAGGGCGAGATGCATTTTATTAAACATTTAAAAAGTCAGCTTGCCCGAGTAGAAATTTTTTCGCGTTACACCCGGCGCTGATCCGCTGATCCGGCCCTCGCCAGTCCTGATTCGGCGCTGATCAGGCCTGGCGAGCGCCGGATCAGCGCCGGATGTAACACGAAAAAATTTCTACTCGGGTGGTGCTTTCCGTCCGAAGAATCCCTGTTTGAGCCTTCCACTCCCAACCCAAGTAACATTTATTTATTTCACATATTTATATAACATTTTATTTTATTTATATTCTCATTCATTGGATCCGTATACGTGGCACCTAGCTACGGTATATTTGTATTTTATAATTATCAAAATAACCATCCAGAAACGTGTAATGAAAATTGCATAGAGGAGTAAACGTTGAATTTCTTTTTTCTTTTTTTTTCATTGTAGCCATAGTTTTTTGTCTCCATTCTTTCGTAAGTTTCAATATTCTCGATTAAATTTAACAATTTCGTGGTGGTCTGTTTTTTGCTTTTCTCGATCTTTAACTGCGAGTAACGAGGAAATTTGTTTGATTTCACGGTGCTAAATTTTTACAGCCAACTTCTGTTTTTTATTATTTCTTACTGCATTTCAACATTTCTTCGACGTAATTGCCGAGTCCTCGTGAACGCTAGTTTACACTTTAATTACAATTCAATTATGTTTTTCTGTCAAATCGACGCGTCTGTCATGAAAAATCGTAAAGCTGTACGTCACATGACGGGGCAATGATATCGACATGCATATATACGAATATGTTCAGTCCGCTCTTCTTCACGATTTTTAAAAAAATGTAGAACAGTAGTTGGTCTTTGTGGACGGGTGTATTTCATCGATAGACCGATCTATTTTCTTGGTTTTATCAAAAAAATTTCGTGATTAAGAAATAACGAAAACTTGCTTCATCCTGTAATTTTTATAGTGTCTTTTAGAATCAATCATCGAGACCTGTGCTACTTTTATTGATTAGAAATGATGGAATGAGCCACTTTGGTATTTTTTCAAAGATCAATGTTTTTCTATCGAGTATTCAAAAATTGTGAGAACGTACACTGAGTGGGAAGAATAAAAGAAGAATAAAATTTTACAAGGTATAGATGTGAATGGGAGAGAAATGCCTTGGTAAGGCTTCGCGATGTAAAGAAGACGAGAATAACGGTCGAGAAGAGTTCGATGGGTGCTGGTCACAACTGGAAGGAATGACAATGAGCAACAACTGCGATATCATTTTTCTTCGGATCCTCGGACAAACGAATATCATCGTATAAAGGGAAAGAAAGCGAAAAGGTATTTCGACGAGTGAAGTTGAAATTTTACGATGCCGCGAGGGCAACGTCGAAGGTGCCTGTCGTTTCTCTCTCTCTCTCTCTCATTCTACCCCCGAACATATAAAGACGTTTTATGATCTTTGGATGAAAGTTTCACGACGATCCTGTAAGAGTCCACCGTCCGCCATGAAAACGCATGTACCACGTTCCGTAAGTAGGAAAAACCTCAAGAAAAGGAATAAGAATAAGCAAAGGGAAAAAATAAGGAGAGAAATAAGAATATAGTATACACGAAATAATATAGATAAAAAAAATGTGGAAAAAAGTAGTAGAAAACTTCCAACCAGAAACAAGCACCGGGAGATGAAACAGAAGTTGCATTATCATGTTTTCTCCTCCACTTTTTTTCTTCCTCTAATTTTTTATCCCCGTTAAAAAGTCTTTACGAGGCTTACGGTGTCGGCTTGCGGTGCTTGTACGCGTGAAGTCTTTCCTCCTCTTTGATGATAAGAAAAAGAAAGAAGGCGAAGAAAAAAAAACAGACGAAAACAAAAATGAGAGGAAAGTTTTGAGAGAGAAACAACGACTCAAGTTTGCGTAATAAAAGTGAAGCTCTGTGGATTTTCTTGGTTGGTATCGAGCCAAGTGGCAGCGGCGTCAAGCGCTCCTGCGCCTTCCCTTTTTCTCCCAGTCGTCTTATTAAGAACATTGTTCGAAATAACATAGGTAAACGCAAAAAAGGGAGAGAGGAGACACTGAAGATTTTTTAAATTTTCGAACTCGAATCTCGTCGATATTTCGTGAAGGGTGAAAGGAACACACGTTCAAATGTGCATCTGACTGAACTTTTTAAGTGGCAGCGAGTTGGCAAATATTAGCTGATTTGATTCAGAGTTGGCGCGAGGCCCTAATTTTTTGTCTACACTTCTATCCTATTTGTTCTTGCTTTCAATAAATTCTCTCTCTCTCTCTCTCTCCCTCTCTCTCTCTCTCTCTCTCTCTCTCTCTGAATAAAAAGTTAGTGCAAGTGAGAATAAAGAGTTCGTTGTGAAAATTTGATTTAACGATATCGTCCTTTGCCAGCGATTGATTTGTTTTTCATGGTTTTTGATTTCTTTTTTTCACATATCGAAAAAATTTCGAGATGTTTTCTCCCACTTGGACGGACATTCACACAATCGCATCGAAAAGTCGATGATTTTTTTTCTTTTTTTCATAAATCTCGATTTCTCGAATTAAACGATCAAAATTTTTTTTCTTTCGGTGCATAAATATTTATTTTGTGAATATGTCTCTTTTACCCAGGAACGATGAGTTGAATCTCCCGTTGATATTTAGAATGATCACAGCGCCGGTGCCGAACGATCGTTGGTCTTCGTTTTACGAAGTTTCACCGTTGCGAAGGCGTTATTCCTGGGAATTTCAAACAATTGTTTTTTCCCTCAAGAATTTTCAAAAGAGAGGAACATAAATCGAAAAACGACGAGGAAAAAAAAGAGAATAAAAATGAAAAATATCACCTATAATTTCGCAAATTATTCAAGCTGGCACGATAAAAAATATTTTCTATCGACTATTCTATATTCCTAGGGAAAAAAACTATTCTCAGCGTCACGAGGATCGAGCTTTACGCGAACTACGTTCATAAAAGCCAATCGGAATGTAAAAATATAATTTGAGCAATGTTAAAAATAAAAAACAGAGAATGGAATAATAATAAAAGTAACAAAATCGTACTTATAGGTAAATAAGATAATGAATAAAATGATAGTATATTGTAAAAAAAAAGGGGAGGGGGGCGAAAATATTAATCGCGTCTTCGTGGAATTGTTACTTGTTCTTTTTCTTGGCGACGGAATTATCGACACCCCAAAGATCGTACCAGGGTCCGCAGGTATTTTTGTCTCTGTCGCTGTCTCGTCGGAGTTTCGTTCTCGGTAAGAGAGTTTTTTCGGTAGTTTGATCCTTAACGATGATGCAACTGTAGGTGGACTCCTCGTCGGAAGCTTCCGTTTCGGAAAAGCCTTGAATTAACCCGTCATCGTCGTCGCCGTATGATTTATTGTTCCTCCTCTCGCCCTTCGCCTCGTTGTTTTCCTTCAATTCCGCGACAACCATGCTCCTCTTAGCCTCGAGGCTGCGTTTTCGCTCTTTCTCAATGATCGCCTTTCTCGAAACATTACCGACAAAGAGTGATCTTTCCTCTCGTTGAATTTTATACTCCGATCTCTCGACGAGCTTCGGACGCTCTGCGGGAGTCGGGAAATCCGATTCGTAATGATCCGATTTATCTGGAAGGTGAATTCGTTCAGCGGGCTTCGGTTCATCACGTTCAACTCGTTCTTCGTACCGATTTCGACGTCGTCGATTATTCGGCAATATTTCCTCGTCGTTCGTGAGCGTGTTCTCGGAGCAGCTTCGAGATTCCTTCCCGATGCTCTTCCCCGAGCCGGGACTTCCCTCCGGGGTGAGGAGCTTCCTCGGCTCTTCCTGATGCGACCTGTCGGTCTCTCCGTTCTCGCGCTTGAGCATTTTCGGAATGTCGACGAGTGATCTGTGCTGCCAAAGGGCCATACCCTCGAGAACATCGGAATCGCGTCTGAATCGCCAAAAGGATTTTGTTCTCTTTACGAGCTTCGGGCTCTTCGCTTCAAGGTCAAAGGCTCGTCCAGTCTGCGCCAAGTGTCCCAGAGTCGTCGCTTGCCTCGGCAATCCGGTCTTCCTCTCATTTTTCAAAGTATTATTATTCGTATCGTTAATCTCGCTTCTACTCGAACCCTCAAGATTAGTAACAACAATTTTTGCCTCCTCCCGAGATTTATAAGCCCCCTGAACCTTTTCCAAGACCTTGCTCCTCTCGAGCTTCGTCTCGAAATTCGATTCGTAACCCCGTTCCTTCTCTACGGTCGGATCCCTCGCGTACCTCGACGTTTCACCGTAAATCTCCTCTTTGTCCGAGTATCGCCTCTCCCGATAGGGAGATCGCAAATTCGGCCTTTCCGGAGCTTCCTCGAACGGCGGACGCGGTCGATTGTCCACGAGTCTCCGAGATGAGCCAGACCTCTCGCCGTTTCTCCGTCTTTCCGGATTTTTCGCGAATTGCGTTCTCTCGTAGGTCCCGCTGACGGAGCTCGCCATAACCAGAGTGCTCGAGCTTGCTCTGGTTTGTTGCTTATTATTCTTATTTATACCGCTATTATTATTGTTATTGTTTATAATATTCGCACTGCTTCTCTCGAGCGAGTAGCCTCCCTCGTATCTCTGTGAATTTCGCGATCTCGCATCGCTGTTCTCATAAGTTCTCTCGTAATTTTGCAACTGTTTTTCCTCACGTTCCGTGCTTCTCTTCTTTTGCTCTTGCTCTTGCTTGTAATCGTTGCTCCCCGGTCGTCTACGCTCGACGAATTTCGGCGGACTGTGCTCACGGGCGTACTTTTGCGCGGTTTGCTCGAGTTTTTGCGCAATGTGCTCGACCTTTCTTCCAGTTTCGGGTATCGTTATCGTCGAAGTATCCTCAGAGTCGGAGCTCGATGTTTCCGTTTCGCTCTTCTCGTTCTCGTATTTTCGATCGCGAGAGCCTTCGTCCTGACGGTAACGAGAGTCATCGGTCTCGTTTTCCTCGTAATACTTCTTCTCGTAGTTATCTTCGTAATTTTCATCCTCGATACCGTTACTATTCCCAATTTCGTCCTCCGAATCCTCAAGATCGCGACTCGATTTCGGAATCTCGCGCCGATCCTCCTCGCGCTTTCGACGACTCTCGCTGGGACGGTCTTCGCTACTGGAGTAACGATTTTTTTCGGGTTTCGAGGCTCTGGATTCGTAATCGCGACTCGAGTCACCCTTTTTCAAACGTTTCTCGCGCTGGGAATTTTCACAATCGGAGCTCAGAACGTTCATCGAGTATTCTTTTTCCTTTCCGGAATCGTGATGTCGTCGATTTCTTCCTGAATACTTCGATGCCGTACAGCTGTTCCGCTCACTCTCCTTCGAATTTTCCCATACATCAATCGCGTTTCGGTACACCTGCCAATTCTTCTCATCACGAGGAATAGTCTTCCAAGAATCGTTGCCATTTTCCCAGTCCTTCTTTTCGTCCTCTCGGGACGTCTGGCGCTGATGCTGATGCTTTCCACGTTCAGCGGCTTCGACGCGGTCCGCCCGCGTTTTTCTTCGTCTTTGTCTGCGATTCGTTTTTCGCGCGCCGTTTTCGGGATTTCGGATTTTTTTTTTGTTTTTTAAATCGGTGGTGGACGTAGCGAAAATAAAAGAGAAAAAAAATCGATCTTTTTACATGGTGCAAAACAAAAATGAAATTGCTAATTAATCTTGCAGCATTCAAAATGTTAAAAAATATTTGCACCAAGATTTTTCATCATCTGCAAAAGGACACCTTTTCGCCAAAGCAAAGAAATCAAAAGACCAATTTTTCGTTTTTTTTTCTTCAAAAAAATGCTTTATGGAAAATCCAAATAATATTAGCTGAAGTATTAGACGCTAAAACAACATAGCTGTAGATAAAAAATCTCGCAGATAATCCAAGAGAGATAAAAGACAGAGATGCAAGGGCCACCACCTCCACGCGCACGTTTTAATTCCATCGACCACGGTAACGCATGCTGAATCTACAATAATAATTAAAGAGCAGAGATATTGGAATTTTTCTCCATATTGAGAAGAATTCAAGTTGAAATAAATGCGAATCTGTGGCCAAAAATTATTGCCGATTAAAGTGATTTTACAAAAAAGATAGACGAAAAGTCGGGTTTTGGAAAAACCGTCAAATTATACGCCACGAATTTAATCGCACGAAGCACATGAAAAATAAAATATGGAGAAGAAAAAGGGGAATAAAAATGAATTTCGAAAGAATTCATATGATTCGTTCGTTTCGGGAAATCGAATGCAAAGATGTTGATACCGCGTGTGATTCGAAGAAATTCACTGCGAACGAGTCCGAGAAAGGTAAGGAGGAAAATGGGTACAAGATGGATAAAAATCTTTGGATCGTTCGGTCAAAATTGTGTATCCGAAAAGTCACGAGATCAGCGTTATTTGATTTCTCAGAGATTTAACGTTTGTTCATCGGAGTGTTCACTTATAGGATTCTCGGTCTGGAGCCGGGGAGGCCAGAGGGAAAGGGGTGATCTTTTGAAATAGTCAGCGGGATTAGGCCGTAAGGGGTGCAAGAGAGAAAGATAGAGACAGGAAGAGAAATAAGCAGAAACGGAAAGGGAAAATCGAGTTCCCACTTTGGATCGTGGCCAGAACTCGTTCGCATGGATTTCTCGATATTCTTCGTTCCCGCGATCTTTCGCCAACTCCGCGCGCATCTCCGAGAGATTAGCTATTTTACAAAGCTTCAGCCGACCCTGGCTAATATCTGTGAATGTGAATAATAAAGTCCAACCAACATAATCAAGCGTTATCACTATTCCGACAACAACTCACTTCGGCTCACCATTTTTTATGAAGAATCGTGTTGACCAAAAAGTTGTTAGAAACAATAAATTGTAGCGAAACAAATTGTTTTTTCTTTCAAACCTGTCTTAAAGAATGATGAACAAAGAAAAATCGGCAAAAAAATGAATACACGGAAAAATGCAATCTTTATGATTTTGATCGAATAATCATTTTTTCGTCAACACGTTCAGTTCGTTGCAAAATTTCGGAAAATGCATAAGCGTTCAAAATAACGAATTATACGGTTTAATTTCTTGGGGAAAAAAATGTTGTACAATAAGAGTATTAATAGAAAGAAAATTGAATAAAAAATATAGGATGGAAAAATGAAGGAAAAAAATGTGATTCGAGGAAAATTTACCTCATTGCCTCGTCGTCGCTGTAATCAATGTCCGGCTGAACGGGAGGCTCGTTCGAGAATCCGCTATCGTTGCTGCTGTGAAGCGAAGTCACAGCTTGGGGAGGCGGCACCGGCGGTACCGGAGGTTGAATCCTCCGACCACCTGCTAGCATCGACGGCAGGGTGCCTGACGGACGAATCTGACAGAAGCGATGAGGAAAAACAGAGAAAAATAACATTTTAGCTATTTCTGATAAAACGTGGCAACGATCTCTCTCTCTCTCTCTCTCTCTGTCAATTCTTTTTTTATCTTCGAAAATCAAGAGTGCGTGTATACTTTTGTTCCTACTCTTTTTCTATTCGACGAAATTTCTCATCAGCTACGCGAAAAAAATAATGTATACGATCGAATAGACGTCGTGTGTCACTTATTTCGTGTTTTCCTACACGTTCAAGTTGCTGTTGTTTTTTCCACGTTTCACATCATAAAAAGTGAAAGTTTTTGAATTTTCAACATTATTAACAACTGGAACGCTTAAATATGAATAATCCACATTGCGTTAGAAAAAAAGGCATTTTTCAAACTTCAAGGGAATCCGGCGGTCTAGAGCACGAAAATTTCACCTATTTTTACGATTTTTATGCCATTAAAAATTTTAAAAACGATGTTTCAACTTTTCAGGCTCATTACTATACATTTATTGAACATATATAAATAGTTATTACGCACCTAGGGAGGAAAGTAGCCGATTTCAGCCCGCTGTTTTGCTCCCCGAACCGAAGGCGAGGGGCAGCAAGAGAAGCGGGCGGAAGTCGTCGCTAACTGCGCAGACAGTTGGGATTGGGTTAGTGTTGAAAAATTATATACGCACCTATGAAGGAAAGAAAACGACTTCAGCTCGCTTCCCTTGCTGCCCCTCACCTTCGGCTCGGGCAGCAAAACAGCGGGCTGAAATCGGCTACTTTCCTCCCTATGTAGGTGCGCAAATAACTATTTCTTTTCATCTACATCGTGCCGAAAAAAGTCGTTTCGAGATAAATGAGTTCAAAGTTTGAGGTACACACATACTTTAAGATCCGCTCTCTACCTGGTTAATGGGCTGTAGAAGCTATAATAATGAGAATTTCCGCATGAAAATTTCACAGTATATTCTTGAGATACTGTACTTTCGAAATATTGAAAAAAATCGATTTTTTGAAATTTCTAGACCACCGGGTTCCCCCCTTAAGATATTTTTAGTGAAAGTTTCCTTCGTATTTACCTTTTCCTTCTGATAAAATGATGTGTGGAAACATCAGAGGGAAAGAGAATTTTTGAAAAAGGGCTACGATAGAAAAAAGTGATGTAGGATAAATAAGAATAAGCGATGCAAAAAATATCGTTCTTACGGGTTTTGGCTGCCGACCCGTCGGCGTTGCGATGCTATGTGAGCTGTTGCTTTTTGGTACGTTGATCGGGGTGCCATTTGCGATGTTAATGTTCGCAGAATTAGTATTTCCGGTTCCACTGTGACCCATAGACAATTCATCCATGCTCGGCGTTACGGGAGGACGGGATGGTGGAGGTTTGCACGGAGGCACGGCTCTTGGTTCGGGAGAACGGCCGTTGTTCACGTGACTCGGTGAACTGATCAAAATATATAATATACCTCGAGAGTGTAAAAAACAGTAGACGTTTTATCTGTAGGTATGTAAATTGTAAAATTAAAAAAAAAATCATATTTTATCCATTCTGTTTTGGCTCTTCGGTATACAATACACAGCCCTGAAAATATTAATTTTTCGCATCACGAGTCTCAAAATCGAATTTATTCGCTTCGATACAACAGAATCGAAGTGGAAATTGCACTCCAACACCACGCGTACGAATTAACATCATTGACAAATGCGCACGCGTCTGTTCGCGGTCGCCGCGAAGCATGTACACCCACATTTTCCCTTAAATTTCTGTACTTCGATGTTGCTAAAGCTCGCCGAACCGCAACTGCGCAAGCACGCCAAGCACAAATCTACCAAAAACCGATTGAATATTCTGCATTATATAGAGTTTCTGGAAATTTTTAAGTTGCTTCCATATCGTTCAAAACACACACCATCAGCTTGTACATCAGAAGTCAGAAAATTTTTTTATTATTTATATTCACGGTATATATATGTATGTGCATTGGATCGGATGTTCTTTTGCTATTTTTTTACATATCTACATGCGTATTGAAGAAACAGATGAAAAGATCGCGAAATAAATTTTCAAGAGGAAGGAGGCAAGCTTCATCATTTTTTAAAACTCACCCGAGATTATCATCGATAACAATTTCTGTGTAAGCCAGTGGAAACCATCCGGAGCTCTGAGTTCGAAGATTTTCCCCGAATTGCCAGCCCTTTTGTCGATCACCTGAAAAAAGAGTTCAAACCTTTAATTTTTCGTTGTAAATCTTTTCTGGTTAAAGGTACGTATATTCGTAACACATATGGGTCCGATCGAGACACGCAGCTCATTTGCTTTTAATACTTTTAGGATATACGAGATCTATTAGTCGGATGCCAGAAAAAATGTATACATGCATGGGTATCTAACTCTCAACTACTGCAGTAAAGGAGGTGTCAAAAAATCCTCTATGCCGAGAATCGAATGTTGAAAAAAAATGATGAATTTTTTGATTCTCCTTTTTCTATCGTTGATGAGGACTCACCCATCATGGCGATAACGTCTCCCTCGAGGAAGCTAAGCTGATTCTCTCCGGAGCTCAGATAAGCAAAGAGTGCACGAGCCAGAGGCGAGTCACCCCATCCGCCGCTGGAAATACCGGTCCCGCTGTTACTTCCTCCGCCGCCGATCCCGCAGCTCATTCCAACACCGGTTACACCGCTTATGCTACTTCGCGAAGCCGGAGCCATGGACCGTGGTCGAGGTGGAGTTTCTGGTACTTCTGTTAAGATTATTTCAAAATCATCAGAGAAGAAAAATTAGTGCATACTTACATTATACTCGTTGAATTTTTGGAAAAGAAGCACTATCTGACTCTTTTTACTAAAAAATATATTAAGCGAGAATAGAACGGACACCGGTATCAATGGCACTACATCTATACACGCGATTCAGGACATTTTTTCCCGTATACGGAATTCATCGCTTTTTTGAAAGTTTTTTGTAAACAAAGTGACGCGGTCAATGGCGATAGAATTTTTTTTTTCCGAGATGAAGAGGAATGAATTTTATTAGCGCGATTGGTGAAATGTTTGAGAGGAGGAATAAAAAAAAGGTTGTTTACACGCCACAAATAAAGGCCTTTTTTAATTCCTCTTATTCGAGGACGCGAATACGCTTGCGCACGACAACACGCGGCTAGATAAATCAAGAGTATACCACTCGATATTTGGCCTCGTATACGTTTTTTTTCGTCCTTCAACGTGACAAGTGCAGAGAACAATCGGAGCTTAACTCTCGCAGTGAAGCGGTGTTCACTTCGCCGTCCAAGAACGATAGTCGATCCTCCAAAATTCACCTCGTTCGCTCATTTAGCTTTTTCTTTTTCAAATTAAATAATTATATCAGAAAATGCTTTTTATAAACAAGCACGTGAACATGAAAAAACATCAAGTAACGTTAAGCACAAAAAATGGAATCATTCGAATTATATCACTATGCTCCTCGTAAATATATATTAATATAAATATTCACTTGCGAATGTGATACAGAGCGCAAAACACTTGGAGGAGTCACAATTCTCTGGTCTAATATGAGAATCTGATCTAATCCGTCGATGAGAAAAATCGTATACACTCCACGGGAAATAAAAAAGGAAGCTTCGCCTCGGCCGACAATTACATGTGATCTGAGACCTTCCTTATTTTACTGCCCTCGGTGTGTAATATACTATTATTTGCAAGGGTAGGAAAATATCGGTTCAAATACGTTTCAAAGCGATTCTTAATTTTTCAAGCGATTATAGTGTGAACGCGGAATGGAAAATGTGCATGAAATGCGGATCGGTGAAACACCGAATGATCATCAGCGATAACAATATTTGATCCACTCATCGATCAACAAAAGTGGCGAACAACCCTCGACACGTTTTAATTGAAAAATATTATTTATCAAAAAGTATTACCCGGACCAAGAGAGAGAGACGAAGCGTGAATGTTGGCTTCGGATTTGGCTCTCGAGAGGGCTGGAGCCAAATGACTATTTCCGGAATGATGAATCGAAGATGGCGGCTGGCCCGGTGGTAGCGGCGGTCCGAGACGCAGTTCCAGGCATGAACTGTCCATGCTGCGAGTTTTTCGCAGCTGGGAGCTCATGGTCAATTCGGAGCCGCAGTTCTCTTCGTCCTCCGGCCAAAACGATACTTGCTATCAAAATGAAAGGACAACAATTTCTTTGTGAGCTTCTCCATTACTTTTTTTCAACTTATTCTTTTTCGGTAATTATTTTTTACCCTCAATCTCGAGGCAAACATATCCTCGACCGATTGGGGAAGATATTCTCTGGTGCTTGCAACCTCACGCCATTCATCGACCGATGGATGGAGCGCGGCGAGCGCAACCTCATGAAAGCTCGCGTAGTGCTTCGCGAGACTGCACTGTCTCTCCAGAACGAAGCCGTATCTCCGTCGCTCCTGCGTCATCGCCTGAAGCAAAACGTGTCGGAGACAAAGACAACGACAGAATGATAAAAAATAATAGACAAAGGGACTTCATAAGAAAAAGTCGACGAGGAAAAATAAAAGTAAAAGAGAACAAAATTAACTAATATCTATGCACGGTGAAGCGGTTTTTACAAAAACGTAGAAAATACAAATCCAGGAGAAGGAAAAATACTTGTTTGAAATTTTCTTTTTCCCGCTCGTTTGCTAGCGCGAAATTTCGAGCTCCGTCGCGTTTACTTACGTTCTTGAGGCTCTGCTCGCAAAAGGCATCGAGCTTGGACTTTTCTTCCTCGAGTATCTGCATGTTCTTGAGCTCTTTGTCCATGGCGAGGCCACTCTTGCTCGCCCCGCGCGACTTCTTTCGCTGCTTCTTCATAGTCGCTGCCGCCTTGCTGTATGTCTCCGATCTCGTTTTGTGCTGCTGCAAAAATTTTTTCTGCTCGCTCTGCACCACCTTCGTGTCCTTTTCCAGATTTGTCTCCAAGGGGACGAGAAGATCAACGTAGAAAGCTTTTAACTGAAATAAAAATTAGTACTCCTTGTTATTTGCGAAGCATAAAAGTCTTCCGATTTCCTCACGAGATCGTAAAAATATGTCACCAAAGCAAGTAGAAAAAAAACACATTTTTTTCATGTAGTTATTACTTCGGGAAAAGTTTTCAAAAATCTGTTTGAAACCCATCTTGTGAAAAGGTATACAAAAATGCATCTCGGAATTACTTAAACTGTTCTCCTTTTGAGGAATATAGCAAGAACCAGAATGCGAACAAAGAAAGAATGGAGAGCAGTGAAAATTGCAAACTGACCCACTCAACTTGTCGACCTCGACAGATTTTTTCTTACCCATGACTTGACCCGGTTTCTTTCTCAATGACAGGTTAATTACACTGCGAATGAAAGAAGAGTAGCTGCGAGCAGGGGTGAATATACACTTTTTCATGGCTTCTCTTTCCCTTTTTTTTTACTTTCGGAGCTTTCTTTTCGAAAACTCGTAGCATCGGCGATGCTGAGGTTTTTTTTCCGTTGAAAGATCTGTGTGTGTGTCGTAGCTTATCTAATTGACGGAAATAACATTGCCGACTTTTTATTCTACTCTGAAAGAAAAAATTATAGTGACGATTCTGGATGTCAACATCAGCGGTATTGAGAAATAAGTTTCGGAAAAAATAGAAGTAAAAATGATAAAAAATGAAGAGGGTCGTTCGGTGAAAGAAACTCTCATGGAGTGCGCACGCCAATAATGAACCGATGAATGTGCTCTCCCTCTCTCTCTCTCACTTTCTCTGTGTGTTTTTCATCCTATTCGAATTAGCGGAGTAGAGTATAGACACGAGAATTCGCAATTTTTGTATATCTTAATTTGCGTTTCATGCAGATACCGTCTTCCTCCGCAAACCGGGGTCACTCGTGCCTCGGCCAAATCGAAATTCCTCAAAAACGTCGTGAAAAGGGAAGAGCCAAATATAATAAAAATATGCTTTCTTTCTTAATTTTATAATTGATACATTGAGTTGAATGTTTCAAAAAACAACATAAATTTTTTCAGATTTTTTCAAATGTATTCATCAGTGAGTGAAAAAAACAGAGAAACAAATGACCCCGGTTTGCGGAGGTGAGGTGCCCAAAATACGTTTGCGGAGGAAGTGTTAAAATAGTTGTGTCGAGATTAAATTCAATGATGAGCAATTAGTGCGTAGATTTTTTCCCCATTTTATAAGCACTAAAAATAAGTAACGATTTTCGATTTTACCAAGTGCATCCGAACTCTCGTCGATTGATTGATGAAGAATTGTATGGATTCATCCCTCGTTTTTGCCTCAATTTTTCACGAGAAAAAAACAACACCGTTTTCGTTCATCTTTTTTTGTCGGCAAAAAATATATAATTTTCCGATAATAAATTTATTTACGAAAAATGAATTTCCACTGCGCCAAAACACAGTTATATGTTTCGAATAAAGCATGTAACAGAGACAAGTAAAAATAAAACGTTGAAGCAATCAACGCACAGATGCAACGTTGGTTAACGTCGCTTGTTATATTGTGTGTTACGTAAGCTCGTCCGTGCAATTACATTTTTTATCAAAATTTACGAATATTTGATCTTTGTTGGCGAAAAATTTTCAGATTTTCCAATTCTCGCCCCAAGATTTATATTGTAATGTATATTAGTATATAAGTCCAATTGAACAGAGTAGTAAAAGAGGAATTTCCTGCTGCAGCTTGCCTTGAGTTTTTATTATAACATACATATGTATGTGTAAATGTTTTTAGATATTCGTAGATTTTATCCTCTTATTTACATAAATTTTCTTTGAGTAGCGAGATAGCTGTTATAACGGATAATCAAAAGGTTAGCGCATTCATTCTTTAAGTCGTTTTTTTTTATTTATTACAATTCTTTTTGTTGGACTTTTCAGTAAGGGCGAGAAAAAGAAGTTGGCTCCGGTTTTTTAAATGCTGGGAAAATGATTTTATCGGAACAAGCTCTCACGTTTCGTTGACTCGCCTCTTTTACTTTCACACCATTTCCTCCATCGGGAGAGCCTTATTTTTTTCCACTCGTTTTTTGCTATTTTTTTTACTGCTCCTTTATCGATCTTGGCGAGCGAATGAAAGAACCTCTTCTCTCGCATCGTCCCTTCCCGATTTTCGCATAAAATCTCCTTGGGGGAGAAAACAATAAGAATCTTGATTCTAATCGATATTATTCATTCTACTCAACTCGCCCAACTCCCATTTGGGATATTCCGAGACTGAAGATTACGTTTATAACTTAGCCAATCGCTTTTTGAAGAAAAAGTGAAAAAACCCTTCGAGAAAGCCTTCACCTTTTATTGTTATATGAAAATTAAGATTTGCATAAAAATGAAGAAAAAAGATTCATCATTTTTTGCTCATACTACCATCGATTTTTCTATTTTTAGAGAGAAATTAAAAATATCTAGAGTTAGAGAGAGAGAGAGCTAAAACAAATAGGAGAAAAAAATTTCTGAATATTAACATCGATTAATACATTCGGAGAAAAATGGCATATACCCAGAAGTCGTCAACGCCACAAAGCCTTTGAAAATCCTCTTGAGTTCCAATGTGCTGGGATATACATATAGGATCGATATATACTGTATGCTGGTATAGAATTGAATACGTTTTTCCGTAAATTGTAACCTCGCACATATCCCTTTTTTCTCAAAAAATTCTCATCTCCGAATGGATGATGTATGTGCATGAAAAAAATGAAAAAATAAAATTGAGGAGGGAACGTTGCAGAAGAGGACGATAGGTTCCCGAGAGAGCAAACATCCCTCTTCCCTTTCACAGATCGCTGTGCAAATTTGCACAGGATTGAAACTCGGAAATGGAACGAGAGTTTTTCTTTCCCTCCTCCATCTTTCCGCTCTCGTATTTTTAATTTTAATTTTTTATATTTTTATTCTACATTTTTTTAAATTCTTCCCTTTCGATATTTTTTCCCTGTCGATTTTTTATCTTTTTCCCCTCTTCGGTTCGCGCACCCTCACCCGCACCTTTCACATTGCCGGACAGGGTAACTCGTGCGATTCGTTTCTCCACGCGTCTGTCCATCTGAATCGTACTCGATGAGAGACCCAGATGAAAAGGACTTCAGCTTTTATGCGAATTCTCGCGGGCTTGGGAGCAACCGGTGCTCGTCCCATGGCAACCGGAGTTTTTTTTTCTTCCATGGGTTATTTCACGCTAAAAAAATATCTTCATCTCGTTTTCAATCATCTAAGCACACTGCAAGAAATTAATATTTTTTTAAGTTGTTCAACTATTTTATTCTTCTTTTGAATGAAAAAATACCTACTGATTGACATTTTTTTCATCATTTCGTCGATTACCACTATGCTATCGCTCGGGTTAAATAATAAATGTAGTGTATGAAATTTGTTACGAGAATCAGAGAGCAAACTACATCAAAGGTAGCATCACTCTTGTTCGATTCGAAAAACATTTTTGTGCGATGTAAACCGGCAGAAAGGCATCCGTGAATTTCGTCCATCTCGGCCCCACTCAGTTTTTCATTCGAATATTTTTAAATCGACCCTCACTCAATAACCCGTTTGAACTCTTCAGATTTTAAGTACGATATTGGATATACCTATGCAAGTAAATATGCATTACATTTTTTATCAAACGCAACGAATACGATAACTATTTTCTCCAAGAGTAAAAAATTTAAAACACACACACACACACATACAATTAAATGAAAATTTCGTTCAGTCCGTAATGAGAAATTGTAATAAAATTTATGGCCTTTCCAATGCTCGCTGACAAATTCTTTTTTCTTCTTTGTGACATATGAGCCAAGAGAGCGAAGACCTCAAGCTGCGAAAATACAGGTATATGCTTTCCTTCTGAAGAATGGGATAGAGAAAAGAAGAGGAGGAGTTAATACCTTTCACACGCGAAAGTATCGATTTGTCATAAATCTCTGACTGACTCCTTCCCGCATGTCTGGTCAGTTATCGGAGCCTACTACTTATTACACTTGAGTGGACGAGCCGACGGATTAAGCACGAAGGCGAGGAGAGAATAAAAATTTCTGTTAGGTTTGAAAAAGCCGATAATTTTTCAAAGAAGTAAATATGTATATCTATACATATGTCTCTAGGAAACAAGAATTATGAAAACATGCGTGTGTATGGATCGTCTGAATCTGGATTGTCGCCGCGTATATACAATAGTCATCGACGCGGTGACTACGAGGTTTCCTCGTTAGTGATGTAACCAGCATGAGAGTGATCAGTGAAGCGTTATTAGATCGAAGAAAAGAGTCTTGAAAAAAGTTTCTTCAAAGATATCGAAAAAGGATACAGAACTAAAGAGGCGAGTGTGAGAGGGAGTGTAATGAGTCGAAAAGAAGGATGTATATGTATACCAGATATTATTATCCTTTTGAAAATATTTTTATATCTTCGTCACGGATATTCATGAGCAGAAGTATTGCATGCATTGGAAAAAATAAATCTCGAATTGAGAGAACACGGAGCTTTTTTCTTCAAGAGTTTTGTCGAGAATCAAGAATTGTTTGAGCTGCTTCGCGAACCCCTTTCTTCGCTATTTTCAACATTTTCTTTTTCTCCTCTCTCTCTCTCGTATATTCTGTATTTAATCATCATTTTATCTTTTTTTACCAGTTCAGATTCGCCTCTTTGCCGGTTCATCATCATTGAAGCTTCAACAAAATGTGTATCCCAGCAATCATCCATGCACTTCTTCTTTTCCTTTTCTCATCCTTGAAAATACTTGTGTATTTATTTGATTTTTTCAACCTTATTTATCTTAATTCTTTTTTCATCTGAATCTTATCCGAAGTCGATGAATTCGAGTCTCCCCGCAAACGCGGCATTGTTCCGAGATATCGCACAGACAACGAGAGGTAAAATTTCTCGTGGTAAAGCAAAAATAATAAAATACACGGAATAGTGCGGGAGCAGAAAAGAATTATTATTGTTCTTTTTTCCGAACCCCTTGTCCATTATGTCAGAAAATCTCCTCAGACATTCAGGAACGACGCGTGAGTATGCGAGTAAAAAGAAAATACGTGAAAATATATATGCGAGAAAAAATGTGTGGAAAAAGGAATAAGAGGAAAACTATGTGTGTGAAAAAAAATGTCGACACATACGCGAGCACTCGAGACTCGCCGTTGAAAGTGGAGTAATGCTCGATCAGCTCAGACGCCAGAAAATCTCGAGTGTGTGAGGGAAGAAAGAGAGCCAGCTCTCTTATTTTACTCGGGGGCTGGTTGTATCGCGAACAACACGACACCCGGAATATTTATCGCTCCATTCGGCAGCCTCTAAGAAGACCGGTAAGAGCCGCATTTTTCTACGCATTGTTCGAAAAGCACTATGCCCTCGAAAATGCACATTTTCACTCCCTTTTCGGACACACTCTACGCATCGTCTCGCTGAAACGAGGCTCCATATGTACACATGCCCTGTAACAAATTTTATACAAGCTATATACATATACGCGATTTTTCCGACGAGAGAAATCACAATTTTTCAACTAAAAAGAGAGGTCATCAGTTCTATAAATACCGTTTTTATAGCATAAAATAAAATTTTATTGAGCAGTCTATACATCTATCTACTTTTATTATGTTTCAACGAAAACCGATGAATTAAAAAATATTCTGAAGAATGTGTAAAAAAGGAAATGCATAAATTCGACTTCAATTTCCTTCTTGAATTTTCAGTACAGATTTACCGTTTATTTTTGCGAGTTCAAGGATTTCCATGCCCGAAAGCCGACGGCAGATCCTTTTCACCGGGTGACTTTTCGAGCTGTCGCATAAATCAGCACGCTTTTAATTGCCTCGGTAAGGTTTATTTAAATAATTTGAACGCTTCTCAGTTCGGGGAGATGGAAAGTCGTTGGGTGGCGGCACGGATGGCGCTTTCGCTAATGCTCGAAGCTTTTGTACGTATATCGAGAGAAAATGGGGAAGGGAAATAAAGTGGAAAAGGAGAGACGAGAGAGGGTTAAACGGGAGCGTGTTGGTCCGACGACTACCCAATTTCGTTTGGGAACTCGAGGAACGAAGTTTTCCCCGTCCAGCGGGCCGCGATGTGCTGCAAAACACAACTTGTGCTCCACCCTTCCGTTCAACAAGCCCAGAACAGGCAAAACGTCAAATTTACCATTCGCGCATAGATGAGAAGCAAAAATACATTCAGAGCGGGCACGGAGTCTCGAATTTAACCCCGCGAAAATTTTCCATAGGTCTCCTATACCGTTAAGTTTCCATAACGCAACACAGACGATCCTGTTATTTTCCCGGGCGATAATAATCTCGTTCAAAGTCCCCCTCAAAGAGCCGCAAAACTTTCGAAACCATTTTACCGAATTTACCAGATCCCATCAGCCACTTTTAATGCCTTCATTTTTCTACGGTTAACCGGAATTCACATATTTTCTCCTTACAAAATTTAAAGAGAAAAAATATCAACTTACTATGTTCATCTCCTGTTCCTGTATCTCCTTGTAAACCTCGACGATTCTCATGAGGGCAGATCCTGCAAAAAACAAATGCATTTTTAATACGTCAACAAAAAATATGCACATATATGCGTATATCAACATTTTATTTTAAGCTTGGAAATAACAATTTAAATTCTACTGCGTCATTTTATTCATTTTTTGTGATAAAATTATTTTAATACGAATCTCGTTACATATTAAAGATTTGAATAAAACACGATACTCCAAGGAATATTTGTAAAGTATGTGTAGATTTTAATTTTTTTCTTTTAGTACATGGAGAGTGTAAAAACCGTATAAATTTACTTCTGATATATAAATATTAGAATTTAAAAATTCTTATGGGCAATACACGCGTACGAGTTTTATCGCGAGATTTTCACCACGGCGGTTGGGAATCGAGGAGAGAGAGGTTGAACAGTTGAAAGTTTGGGCAGGAGAGCGATGAGCTCGGAGGGGGCAGTGGGCTCGGGACTCTGAATAATTCAGATGCCAGCGGTGCCAGGACCATCGTCAACGACATCGTGACGATACTTTAATCCGGGTTGGAGTCACCGCGAAAATGTGCCTCGTGGCGACCTTCGTTGGGGTGCAAGGCAGAGAGAGAGAGAGAGAGAGAAAGAGAGAAAGCGTTTTCGTAGCTGTCTTCTGTAGCTGAGAGGAAAGGACAAGGAAAAGCTGGAAAGAGGCTCGATCGTAGGCTGTTTTTGTCCTCCCCGTGGAAAAAGAGGAGTCAGACCGAGATTCATCCAAGTTCGACGGTTAAAACCGGAAAGATGCGTATCATCTATACATATACACATAGATGCATATATATAGAAACGAAAAAGAGAATAAAATGTTGGCTGATGTTTAAAATAAGAGGAGAAAAGCTAGCAAACAGGATTCCGGAGTGAGAATCGCCGATTGCCGGAAGACGAAAGTTTGAAAAAAGTTTGGGGCGTGTTGCGGCGAAGCGAGACGCTCCGATCGAAACTCTTCGACGACAGACATACAAGTCTTCGTGCGCGAGCTTAAAGAAACACTGGCAAGGGTGATTTAGCGAAGTAAAAAGACTCATGACCCCCCCCCCTCCCCCTCAATCTCTCTTATCCCTTTTCTCTTTTATTCCGGAGTTTCTTCGCATACGGAGAAAAGATCTGAAACGTCGTGACACTTCCGACCGGATGAAGCGGGATTGTTGGAGAAAAAAAATAAAAATAATATCCTCGCGACTTTTGTTTCGTCTATATACCTCAAATCTATAATCACCCAGTCATCAATTTCATCTTTTACAGTGTTGAATAATGCGTAGATACGCAATTTTTTGTCCAGAAGCCTTAATCTCTGACAATAACAATAATCATTGTTATATTATCACGACAGAAGATTTGACAAAAAGATATATAATATGTGTATACTGAAGCTTTCATTGACAAAACTATACTCATCTTTTGAAATTTATCGATCCGTTAATGAGAGGGAAATCAGAAACAAAGGTCACTAGATTTTTTTTCTCTGATACGGATTTTAATTCCTGCGATATTGAATAATTGAATATTAAAATAAATTATGATATTGTGTATACATTCTTTTTCAGTTAAGAAATGTATATACATATAGTAGCTTGTACATGCTTGCGATCTTGTTCTTAAGGGACCCATGCATTTTCTTCAAAATTGTACACTTTTTAGATATACTTATGGACGTATAAACATGCATGTATAAAAATGAATCGAAAAATAACATTTCACATACATATAGCAAATCGGAAGAACGAATGGGAAGGAGGCAGGAAATGGTTCTATGAGAGAGGGAGAGACGAAGTGAAGGGAAAAGCTTGGTCGTCGCTCATGCGTGGTGCATCTCAACGGTACAATATCGTAATCCTGAGCAATACGTAGAGCTCGCTCCGGTGTGCCGCGCATTACAGGAGAATGTGTGCCGTGTACCGGTGCACACACGTATGGAAAAGCAGCGTTATCCGCGATATATGCATATAAATTGCTGATGGCGGGTATAGGTATGCCAGGAGGAGGAGAATAACACGAGGAGAGGGCGAAAGTCGAGGGTAAGGGAGGAGGCTGAGGGACTCTACGGAGGGGGTGTAACGCAGCGTAACGACGCTTATGGGGCTTTGCCGCCCCCCCCCCACCGATGTCGGGCTTTCCGAGAATCCGGTTAATGCTCGGGGCAAGGGTTTAGCGCGCCAACGTAAACAGCCTCAGCGACAATACCGACGTCAACCGTTCACCGTCGCTCCGCTCTCCATGCACCTTCCTCTGCTACTGAGACGCGCTATTTTCCTTTTCTATGTTTTACCCTTATGTGTAATATATGTATAGTTAAATGCATGCATATACTATGCATTTGTATGTGTGTACATACATACATGCATATACACCCTCTATTAAGCAACACCTTCACACTATTCAAAATTATTAGTTGCACGCTAACCCTTATAAACACATATACATATGTATAATACATAAGTATATCTATGTCCTGTATATACGAACCTAATTCATAATCATTTCAGTTTTTTCAAGTTTAACCCGAGTAGAAATTTTTTTAGCTTTTACAGCGGCCCTGTGATCCGTCCACGTCAAAATCCTTGCAACACTACAAAAATTTCTACTCAAGAAATATGATTAAATTTCAATCTAAACAATATAACTATAAGCGACATACTTATATAAAAAATGGAAAAAATTCTATATCCCTTTCCTTTAAATCAACACTCGATATAATTTTTAATCCGTGACAAGATATTATAATATACATACATATATAGAGGCATCATATCCGCTGTTACAGCAAAAAAGGATGATAATCCCGATCGCGTCGCCAAACGTCGTCGAGTCGGTCTCTTAAAAATAATAGAGAGTACGTTTTCTTACACCGCATTACGCAGAATCTCCGAAGACTTCCGGTCTTCCGAGGACGGTAGTAAAAGAGCGTGATGCATCAGACATAAAAAAGGATTGTCGTTTACCGCGAGAAAAGAAACGAACAAATGAGCGAAAATATAATTCTTCAATACGAACACACTATATGTATACCTGTCTAACGACACAAATTACGATTTTCTCGAAGCGTTACGGTATTATATGAGAACGATGCTCTGCCGATGAGAAAATCCGATAGCTTATATATATGACATTAAAAGTTCTCATCCCTCTCGTAAAAAGTCCCCCGTTTTTCCCAACCCCGCAGATTCTCACATGAAAGCGACAATTGTTTTATACCGTGCATCTAATATTAACGAGCAATCACTGCCTTCGTTATTTTTACCGCCAGTACTTTAAATTACTTTTATATACGTAAAAACGCCTTTCTTTGAATAAAACTCCCCGCGAAAGTACCATCATGAATATATTTTTATTATTTTTTTAAAGATTTTTTTATGGGGGCGGTTCGAAAATAATTTTAAAGAATATTTTTCAGGGTGATTTTTTTACCCTGTTAGAGGAAATAAAACATGTTTGTTAATTCACGATGGTAAAACCTGCAGGTACGTCCATGTATTTTACTTATATGCGTCACTCGGCTCGGATGATTGGGAAAATATTTTTAAAAAACGAATACACGTCACGGAACAATAAAGCGTTGAAACAAAAAGTTCGTTTTGTAATCGCGAATCTATATGATAAAGCATATATTAGAAAAATTTAGATTTTCTTCTTCAGTTTTCATGCTCGGTACTCAAGAGAGAGAGAGAGAGAGAGGAAGAAATGTACCGGCAGAGAATGTAACATCGATGCAGCGGGACTCAAAATCACCGACAAACTGTATTTACCGAGCTCCAATATTTGGCATGAGTCCCGAACGAGCCAGAGGGCGATCCGACACGAGGAAACTCTGCGTACACGCGCGTATGTATACAGGAATTTCTACGTGAATTGAGCCACGAAACGTGTATTCTTATGAGTTTGATTGAATTCTAACAATATAATTTAAGTGTCAATATAATTTTCAAAAATACTTTGTCAAATTTTTATGCAATTAAATCTATCTTATATGCAAATGAAAATGTGACTATATAGCTTTCCAATAATGGCTAATCTTCACTATAGATACGGTGAAATTTTAATCCAACTTCACCCTCGAGTCGTGTGCTATCAAAGATATATGCCGATGAAATGAATTTTTTTTAAAAGCTCACACAAAATATTTATGGAACGAAAAAATGAATACGTATATACTTTACGGATTAACCAGCAAAACCGATGCTTGATCCTTTTTTATGCATGGCGATGAAAAATGCATGTGCATTGTACACTTAAAAACGTGTGAATATGAAGTTTATAATAAGTGAGCCATATTTTTATGAAAATGGTAAACACGTGAGAATGATATTCTTATGTTATTCTCGTGATTTTTGAGAATCGTAAACACTTGAAATATTGAATATCTGAGAAAGAGAGAGAATCTGATGGTATCAACGATATATGCATGACTGTCTTGATGCGAGAATATATACAATGAGAAGAATAAGCGGCTCACAAAATGATAAGATGCTGGGCAACATCGTTGGCTTATTCACGTGGGATTGTTGATTCTGTTTGATTCGACTCTGCTGATCGTGAGCTTCAGCGTGTGCGATCACGCGTCGCAGAAATTCTGTCGAAGATAGAGAGCATATATATGTAGATAGAGAATCGACGATTACTGTGGATTATGAGCGTATGTAAGCTGATGGTAGCGTCGTGAGAGTTCTTTTGTTGCGATATCGAGGCTTATTATCCGAAAGTCAGTGGAATTAAGAAAAAAGTAATATAATACATATATAGTAAGTAAGGAGAAAAGTAAATAGAAAAATTGTCCGGCATAAGAAGCAAAATAAAGGAATTTCCGAGTAAAATATGGAACATTGTGAAATGCTTGAACAAAATAGGAAAAACAACGGAGAGCCCGCAGGTTTTCCCGGCTGAGAAGCGCTTCGACTGGAATCCATCGGCCATCGAGCACGCGCCCGACCGGAAGAACATTTGGCAACGTTACCAGTGGAGCCGCACTTCCGCCGACTAGCCTTGTGTACCCAAGAGTCGTCTCAATCCTCTCTGCTCTTTTCTTTTTTCCTTCTCCTACACTCCTCTCGGAACGAGGCACGCGAATTTTCCGTACAAAACCTCTCCTTCCCTCACCGCCTCAAAGCTTTTCCTCGTTATGATGCGAACAAATTTGCTCTTTCCGACTGCTAACGTTCCCCGGGCGCACAGGCTTAATATTGTTTTATTCCGCTGCAATGCGGAACGGGGCTAAATCCGCTCCCTCCGAGTGCAACTTACAGAAATTTACTGTCCCGATGGTTGAATTAATCCGTGCGAGATTTCATTACACTCAGACACACTTCTTTTATCGTCAAAGTTGTATCGTTTTTTTCTACTTTCACGTCACGAAAAAAAGATTGCGCTTTTAATTACAGAAATTAAATGTTCACGTGGAACGAAATTTAACGTGTTTGCATGAAAATTTAGGACGCGATGTCTAATTAATGTCGATCCTGTTTCAGCAAAGTTTGCACTCTCATGTTTTTTCTCTGTCTGTTTTCCCTCTGATCCCCTCTGCCTCCGACCAGCCTCTCTCGGTCTCTCTTTCGTTCGTTAACGATGGAGATAAAGATAAATATGAAATCAGGGTAAAGAGCGTTTCAGAGTGGAGGAACACGTATTCTCGTTTGGACGGCCAGTTTGTAGTCTGGCCGCGAAAACCTGCACAAGACTAAATTACTCGATCGGGGTGTGAGTTGCCATATCACAGGGAACATACACACGGGACCCCGAACTTCACGAGCGCAAATGAGACATTCGAGTTGATTTTTCCGTCAGGAGAAACCAGGCCAGCGAATTCTAGTAACCGAAATTTCGCATGTGTATACATATACATATGTATGTAAATCGTATAATATTCTAGCATGCGAATTATAAAAAAAAAATGTTTCATATTGGGCTGACACTTTGACACATGTGAAAGAAAAGCTATACTTTTGTTTGGAAAGGAAATTTAGAAAGGCCTATATATGAGGCATTCCACCCCATTTCGGACACCATCTAGCTTTCGCATCTCCGATTTTCTCCATAATTTTTTGTATTTTAGTATCTATTGAAAGAGG